>QANX01007768.1:0-75307 GCA_003254975.1 Ochetophila trinervis
CAAGTTTGTCCACTAGGCATCTGAAAAAAAAAATTCCGAATTTCTTTTATTTTTATTTTATTTTTTCTTTTTGCTTAGGGTAATCTTTGCTTTTCATTACTCTAATTATTATTTTTGCTTTTTTTTTATCTACTTTATTTCTTTGGTTAGGTTTTGAGATTGTGCTACTTGTTATTTGTTTTTCTTGCTTTGATTTGTTGTGTTTAACTTTAAAGTGCAACTTGATTATAGAGATTGTGAGTGGTAAAAGGCTTGAGTGGTGAGCACATTGAGGGTAAAAGCTAAAATTGTATGAAACACGAGCGTAGTTACCATTAAAAAGAGTGAAACATGTGAGGGAGAGAAGTAAGGATTTTCTTTTACTAATATTGTCTTGTAGAAATTAAGATGTCAAGAAGAAAAGAAAAGAAGTCACTCATTATGAGGAAGAGCTCGAGAAGGAGATAACGCCGAACATGAAGCTCTTTTACAAAGCCTTCAAAGGAGAATTTTGGAGGTTGAACAAGAAGATGTATGAGCTAAATTATAAGGTAAGTGAAGTCCTTTTGACCGCCACAAATAACCCAAAGAAATATGGGTCGTGAACTAGATATATAGAGCCATCGAGTTCCGAGGATGATGAAGTCTCAAATTAGTCCATGAGGAGACGTCCAATGATGAAGGAATCAAGAGCTTGGAGACATGAGCATAATGAAAATAAAGTCACACTTGCATCTTTATCTCCAATGGAAGTGTATTTTAAACAATTGAAATTATCCAAAAGTTCACATGAAGATTAGGGAAGTGAGACAAATAAAAAAATTAAGTGTAAAAAGGCCAAAAGTGAAAATAATATAAATAAAGGCCCAATGGTGAGTGATTGCACTAGTAAGAAAAATAAATAGGAAAGTGCAATAGAAAAAAGTGAGATGAGTGAAAAGAAAAAGAGTTTTATTGCAAAAGAGAGAGAAGTCAGTAGTGCATTCTTAGGCAAGAAAGCAATATTATTAGTGAGATTTCGAGAAGTTTTGCTTCGTGAAACTAACCTTAACGCCAATTTGCCTAATGTTTTTGACTCTTTTATTGCAGGACTTTGATGAGAAATTAAAATTGCGTGGAGTGCCTAGAACTATTAAATATGATGGGGATGTGGAATTTTTTGAGTTCCTTTGGAAAAGTTTTATGGGATGACATTTGGAGGATATTCAAACCAGGAGATTGAGTTTGAGTATATTTAAGGAAGAAAAGGTTTTTCAATCTTAGGAAGTCTAAGTTGGATGCTAGAGGCAATGGACAGTTTCAAGTGCTTGAAAGAGTGAAGGACAACGCATACAAAATCGCCCTTTAGGGTGAGTACAATGACTCTGCTATTTTCAATGTTTATGATATTTTTCCTTTCGATATGGATTCAGATTCGAGGACGAATCTTTTTGAAAACGAAGGGAATGATGCGGGCATCAAAGAGTCATATTTTAGCATTGGAGCAAAAGATGATGACATCATCTTACCTAGTAAACCAGCGATGCGTTCTCGAGTTAAAAAGATCAAAGAGAGAATGCTTGGATTTGTGAAGAGAATTATGGATAAAGATCTATTCAAGTTTCCAAATGACTTGAACACTTTTTCGAAGCCTAATGATCATTTAAAAATGATGTCTAAGCAAGGGATGAAAGTGGTAATGATGCTCGAGAGTTGCGGAGACGAAACAACGTCATTTTAAAAATAAGCATCTTATAATGACAGTTTCATAATTTTAGCTATTTTCGAATTATAATGGCAGTTTTGTAATTTAGCTATTTACGGATTATAATGGCAGTTTCGTAATTTAGCTACTTTCAGATTATAATGACAATTTTGTAATATTTGCTATTTTTTCGTTTTTAGGGTTAGTTTTCAGCCTTAGGATTACTTTCTTAATATTTAATGGTTTATATTGATTTTTGATCTAACCCTAATCCTTATATAAAGGGAGATCAATTCCTTTGTAAGGCAGATTTGAGTTTTTAATCAATTGAAAGAATTAATTTTCTTATTGCTCCCATGAGTGTTCTTGCAAGGTGATGAATCAATTTATTCTTTTGTTGCATTAGGAGTTGAATTCTCTTATCAAAGTAAAAATACTTTGTGGCGATTATTCTTCTCTTTCTCTAGCTTTCTAATCCACGTTTTTAGATACAAGTTATCTAAGGGTTTGGTAGGGCGGATTCTTGTGTTCAATTATTGTTACAATATTTCTTATTTNCACATTTAATTATAATACTTATGGAAATATTTAACTGCTTGTAATTCTGTTGTTCGCATTATTTGTACATATATATGTAATTTTTTTGTTTGCATTGTTTGAAAATATTTCTTTTTTCTTATATAATTTGTTATATCACTAGCTTGCCTACTGATTCTCATTTTTACTAAATTTACGTCTATCATTCTATTGCTTATAATACATAATTCCATTTAAATTTGTTTAACTTTAATTATTTATATTTATATATTTAAATTTCTAATATTCAAATAAGATTTAAAAAATCGTTTAATTAGTCAGTAAAAATAAATTTGAATTATCCGGCGACGTCTTAAATAGGGATTTGCTGCGGTTTTAAAACAATTGTCTAATTAGTGACAAATTGCGTTGCCAATAATTTTTGCCAATAAATTAGTGACAAATCGCGTCTCCGATTATAGGAGAAAAGGCGACGCTAGCGTCTCCGGTTGTAGGAGAAAAGGCGACGCATGCGTCTCCGATTTTAGGAGAAAAGTGCGCAAATTCTAGGAGAAAAGGCGACACGAGCGTCTCCGATTGTAGGATAAAAGGCGACGCGTGCGTCTCCGATTGTAGGAAAATAGGCAACGCACGCGTCTCCGATTATAGGAGAAAAGGCGACGCTAGCGTTTCTGATTATATGAAAAAAGGCGACGCTAGCGTGTCCGATTATATGAAAAAAGGCGACGCTAGCGTCTCCGATTAAATGAAAAAAGGTGACGCTAGCGTCTCCGATTCTAGGCCAAAAGTGCGCGTAAACAATGAGAAACGGAGACACTTGCGTTGCCGATTTGATGAAGATACTGCAACACTTGCGTCGCGAATGTATAACGGTTATCAGCGACGCTAAGTGTCGCCTTAATCCTTATTTTACGGTGACACAATTTGGACGTCGCGAATGTTTTTGTACTTTCGGCGACTCCCCTTTTCGCGACACATGAATTTACGTCGCCGTTTACAATTAGCGACCCTAGTTTTGCGTCACCTATTAGGGTTTTTGGCGTAGTGAACTATTTTGTGCAAGAGAAAGTGAAACATCCAATTCGTATATTATGATAAAAGCTCCACCAATGGGATTCCATGACTTAGAAGAGTATATTGAGAATGAAGATACACAACTGGTGCCACAACATAATAGCAAAATTGAAGTGGCCAATTTTGACAATAGTGAATAAGCTAGTTATGCAAGAGAAAATGGTGAAGGCATTTTTGTATGATGTTCCTACGTAGAGATGGTAATGTGAGTTTTTCTTTTTTGTATAAGCTTGTTGCTATTTTTCTTGGTTTTTTTTATTATGTTTTCAATTATCTTTTGATTTTATGAATATTACATGATATATTTTGAAAATATTAACGCTATTGTTTCTTTGTAGGTATGAATTCATGGAGATCAATGAGAATGATGAGTAAACATGGTGAGATTTTTCATATTCCTAACTTTTCTGTAGCTATTAAAAAAGAAACATAAACATTTTGTAGAAATCGAAAAGCAATGGACATTTCAGTTGAAGCTGATTTGCCATCCTTGGAAGAGGCACCTGTGGAAATGTGCCTACAGAAGATGTCCACGAGGAAGAAGTACACTTGGAAAATGAACATGTAGACAAATTTCAAGTAAAGGAAGAATTGCCCCAATAAGTCGCTTCTCAATCATCAAAAAAAAAAAAGAAAAAGGAAAGAGAGGTCCAACAAAGTGAACATCAATTTTGGTTGTTCTTTTTTAGAGTTTTCCATTGGAATACAATGCAAAGGTACAAATTATTGGTGCTTGATCTTTAAGCTTATCTTCATTTTTAGGTCCATTAGGAAGAGAGATTGTACCTTTCACATATAAAGGTTGGAGTCAGGTTCTAAGAGATATGAAAGATGGGTTATGGCCTGTTGTTAAGGTAATCATTATGCTCTGTCTCATATACAGTTTCAGCGGAAACAATTTTTATTATTATGCAATAAAATAAAATAATTAATTTATCATTTGATTTTATATATAAGAAAAGTATAAAGTAGATCAAGAATGGGAGAAGAGATGGGTGAACTATGGAGGGCATGCAAGAAACATAGGGAAGCAAAAAACGAACAAGAACGGATTGAGTTATGACCTTAAAATATCAAGTCACCTCATGAGTGGAAAGGCTCATTTTAGGAAAATTTAAGTGAAAGGATTATGGTAATAATTATTTATACTTTTTTTTTTTAGTTCTGTTCTATGTGGATGGATATAAAACGAAGTGATGTTTATGGGCATAGTTCAAAGACATGAGGTTATTGTCATATGTAGGCTAAAAGTAACAAGTTCAAAGACCTAAAGAATAAAAAATTTCCTCATACATGCAATCGCAAAGGATATGCTGAATATGTAGAGGGTATGGTAATAACAACTATGTATTTGGAATGTTTTATTTACTTTATTGATTGCTAGAAGACTAATTAATTAATCAATTGCACGATTACCTAGTTAATATTATGTATTTCTTAGGGACAATGTCATCAAAGTGAACAAACACCCATACATTCTGCTATGGTAAATATTTACACTGATTTTTTGTACATGTTGGCTGTATAAATTATATACTGGCTGTATACATTCTCTTACATATACTATGCTGGCTGTATATTTTATAGTTGTGTATATACGTTTAAATATATGCTGGTTGTATATATGTGTGTTTAAATATATGCTAGTTGTACATACACATGTGTATGTTTAAATATACAACAATTGTTTCTTTTTTCCTTCATGGAGAGTGTCAATACTAGCACAACCAACAATATGTGCAAGTTGTTAGATTGGCTTGGTTAAAGAGATGTAGTTACTGAAGAGCGTTGGTCTTCAAATGATGCAAAAGACATGGTTCATCATATTCCATTAGGACCAAATGCTGTGCGAATTTAGGTGGATGTAGCAACAAAACTTTAAAGTATTTGTGGAGAGCAACACCTGATATGACTTGCATTGAAGAGGTTGTGGGAAGTATTGTTGCATGGCCATCAGACAAAGTTGTTATGGTTGTATCACAATCGTACATTTCTCAAAACAAAATATTGGTAAAATATTTATGTTTTATTATCTTGTAGCCTAAAACATAATTATTTTTTCATGCAGTTCTGGAACTTAAACAAAATTAGATTTATGGAATTACTAAGCACCGACAGTGAACTATAAGACATTATTATAACATGTAACTGACTTTTAATGTTAATTCACATTTGATTTAGCGGATATATTGAATACTGAAATCATGTTTAACTACTTAAAGACTTTAATTAGTCTATCGAATAGAACTATTTTAAGTAAATTTTTTTAAATATTTAAGCCTTTGACATTTAATGGTTTGGATTTATGTAATGCACTTTATTTTTAATATAAATATGTTTATGAAGTGTTGTTCCTTTGTATTATTTTGAAGTTTGAAACCTATATAATATGTATTATTTATTAAATTGTTTATAGAAAATATATATGACATATAACTTCCAAATTAAGAATGTTACGGAATAAATTTATAATAATACACTATAAATGAAATTAAATAACTATAATATAGCAATTTTAAAATGCTATTTTTAATTAACTGATAAAATGTTGAAAATGCTATACAAAGATATATGATAACAAGAAAAAATGCTATTGTAGTCTTCATTATATGTCTAGTTAAGAATGATGAAGATAACTAATAAATTGCAATTTGTATCTACTATATAATCTATCTTTTATGGCATCCTTAATAGCATTCATTAAACGCTATCTAAACCATCCAACATATTATAACGTTGATATAACAATGTTTTGGTGAATGCTATCAAAAATCTACGATAGCATTTAGCACACGTTGTAACAAGAGATTTTGGTTGTAGTGAAGACTAACCATGTATGCCCAATTCTATGTCTTACTCAAACTCGATGAACATATTTATGTGTGTCTATCTATATATAAATATATATTCTATATTTCAACTATATATGATTTCCATTATAATATATATTATTTTGTCTTTTTATAAATATATAAATTATTTTATCCAAATATATATATAATACATATATATTTGTACAAAGAAAATTTAAGAAAAAAAACTAAAGAACAATAAAGTAAAGAAACTTGGGTTGCTTCACGGAGCACTTGTTTAAAGTCATAAGCTTGACATATTTGTTCATCCTTAGTTGGATCAATTTGGTGGTTGTTTCCACCTCCAAGTAACTTTCTAGAATTGATTTAAATTGTCCTTTATCTCAATCTTGCCTGTAGGAGCTTAATATATTTTGGCATTTTCTGCAAAGCATCAACAAAAAGAATGTTAATATGCAATTATTTAAAAATATCCTAACACTTACCAAATTGAGTATAAGTTTAGAGTATTTAAATCTAGATTGAAAAGATGGTGGTGGAAGCTGTTTATATTTTGCATTAGGTTCCAATTTTGATATTGGCTCGTAATTTGATATTTTCCACAGTTTGGTATGGTTTGATGACATCTAATTGAAAAATTGATAATTGGCTTTAGTCCATGGGAAACCTTTATGATGTGTGCCCATACGTCTATTCTCCTATAATTGAGATAAATTTGATTCCTTGGTGTGTCATATTGATGATACTCAATCCTTTTTTTGAATCAAATTAAGAAAAAAGTTAGAAAACTCCTTTGAACTAGAGATAACGTATTTAAAAGGCTCTCCCAGAGGGTGATCTTTGTCATATGCGCCTACTACGTGCCCCTTCTCCAAATTTTGTGTTTTTGTTCCATTGCAATCCTAAGATAGTCCCTTTGAAGATCCTCAATCCCTTCCTCCTTTCTTTTCTTTGTCATTGAGAATGTTTCTAAAGCCCGCCACCTGAGCAATCAATCACCAAGCCTCTTTAGCTCCCAAAAAGTTTTTTTTCTATTTTAGTTTCATCATATCAAGTCAATATAGCATGTTAGAGTAGTTATCGTATTTGTTAGAGGTCACCATTCCTTGTTCGATAAATGCTCGATGTTCGTTGTTACAGTAACTTGGTTTTTTGATTTTATATACTCTACTTTGTCATCTTTGGCTCTGGTCTCTCTCTCATTTATCCCTATTTAGACCCATGCAGTCGCAGTTCTAGATGATGCTTTATGTCCAATCGGTGCCATACACTGCCTCCCAATTTGAAATCTAAACCCATTCATGTAAGACTCAAGCAAGGTTAGTTGTTCCCAATCTTTTTTCTTCTCCCAATCTGTCAAAACCCTAAAGACTTTCTCAACGAAAGCATTAGAAAGATTATGAGTCTAGGGCATCCAAGCACCCTCAATATGTTTTCATACAAGCACTACATGAAAAGTGATCAGTTGCTACAAGCCATTATTGTAGCAAATTAATTGTTTTTGTAGCTGTTTCCTATTTAGGTACAAAACAATTTCGTGGTTAGGTCATAGCAATTGGTGTGTGACTAATTCTCTACTGCTACAAAATTAATCTCAGTCGTAGCTAATCAAAATTAACTAATTAATCATAATCAACCATGGTTAAGCTTATTTTCGTAGCTAATATGTGATTTTTTCAGCTACGAAATTGACATTTATTGTAACTGTTTACTTAGAGCTACAAAATTTATTTTCTAACTGTTTTGTAATAGCTACACGTAATATTTGTCACTACCAATACCTACAACATATTATTTGTGATTGTATATATATATATCTTAGAATTTATAATTGTAATAAAATTTATTTTTGTGTGACTATTGGTAAAATGCTACGACAATATCTATTGTAACAATCCATCATTAGGGACCAAAATTGAGTTTGTCATTGATATTCACCAGCTCAAAATTGGTTTCTTCGTGGCTGCTTTTTAATTTAATTTTTAGCTATTGTTATTTTATGATAATTTTTTTTGGCTATATGCTACCATATCTCATTTTCAATTAGCCATTGAGATTTCCACCTTCAATATTCGTCACTTCCAATATATACATCCACTCAAGCATAAATAAATTATATACATATTTTGTTCTTTCATCATTTACATTTATCACCACATGTACATGTACATCATCATTTTGCACCCTTACATAAACAAAAAACTATTGGGTATATGTAGGTTAGGTTAAGTTTCCTACTTCACAAATTCAAGTACACCCTGCTACAAAGATCTAACTACCCTAAGTCAAGTATCCATACAAAATAGAAGGTTAAAACTTCATCGTGACAATCATATAGTCTAATCATCAAGCATTGTCAGATTCATCTACCTTATTGGAGACTATTGATCAAAATATATACAGATTCTAAAGATAATTACCATTTAGAGTAAGAGTTTTTACTGGTCTATACTCAAAAGATGTGGGAAGACCCAATCATTCTTAAAGTACGCTTCCAAGCTGAGTTTCCAGAATCAAACAGGTGCATCAGATTCATGAAGGCTCGGAACTCCAAACAATGAATCTTTATCTGTTAATAAATTGACAAGTTATGTTTCATTCACAAACTGTAAAACTAATTTCTTAATATACCATATACATTCAAGTAGAAATCTATTAATGCATTTATCATATATTAAAATTAGGGACTTCATGAAAGTTTGTTGTGAAGTTTGGATGTGATCTTCCAAGTTCAAGAAGTTTAGCTTCCATTTCAGCGTTAAATTTTTCAAACATTGTTTGAGATATGTTTTCTATTGCATCTTGTTGAGCTCTTAATTTTGAAACCTCTTTCTTCAATTCTTCATTCCTTCTATCAACTGCCTCTCCTTTCTCTAATGCTTCATTTCGTTGTTGCTCACTAAGCATTTTTACTTCTGAACAGCGCTTAGCACTTGGGCCACCACCACGCAAATAACCAGACTTTGAAGGTAACACTGATAGGACCCAACCCTACTGGATCCTGCCTGCGTGACTTAATGTTTCAATTAAGCCACAAGCAGTCGTTAAAGTCCGATAAGTCACCTTTCAAATCGAAAAGAACCAACAGACCGAAAGGTTTTCTCTGCTACCGAAAATTTTATTAGAAATTTCGGCAGCATTTCGGCTCTTTTCTAACGCTCCCCAAAAGCAAACAGTCTAAAACCTGCAAGGAAAAGCATTCCTAACAGTATTTATTCTACCAGCATGCATTTCCCACACAATAAACCACATTTCAGTACAAAACTCAACACTTAAACAAATATATTGTTTAAGTACGGTGTAGCTGGACTCAGTCTAAAACTGAGCTGCCTACATACCCTTTCTACAAGGGATCAAGCTACCTGTAGTTCCGAATGCATATTTACACTAAATATGCCGCAACTGATACAATTTATAATCAAAAGTGAAAGCCTAAAATATACGTTATATCTCACTTTCAATCACATCAACGTCATCACATCTCCACATCATCGTCCACCTCATCACCATTTCCATATCAGTTCAAACACCATCAATTCAACGTAAACATTCACAACAACTCAATTAATTCAGCACAATCAAATCAAGTTTCCAAACAGCCCACTAATCATATAATATGCATATATATATATTTATTTATATTCGTCACTATTTTCGATAACCACAGAATTTAGTCACATTATCAAATCCTCATAAATAAAGCCACATAATCATCTATTCTAGAGAACCATAACACAATATATAAATTCTACACAATAATTCGCACTCGCGCAAATTAACTATATAATACATTCCGTAATCATTACCACTAACCACGACACCCGGTCACAAACCCACATCCTATATTGTATTCTCGACATTTCATTTCGATCTACAGCAATCACAAATTATCACAATTTCTATTTAACAGTTATTAACAATACTGCTTAAACTCGGATAATTTCTGATACTCAACTATAATACACAAATTATATATCGAAACGAAGCTCGCGAAGAGTAGGGTGCAACCGAGAACTTACCTCGTCCAACCGCCGCCAGTGGTGGCCAAAAAATGATCGGAAAACCGCAGCCGAGCACCCCTTTAATGCACCGTCCTCAAGAGCGAGCTTCGCGACAAACGGACACCGGAACCAGCTTCGGGAGGTCCAAAATAGGGGGAAAGGACCCGTTTCGCCGCCGGAAACCGCCAAAATCTGGCGACAGGAGAGAAATCGGGCCCACCGGTTCTTTACCAATTTCCGGCAATTCACGGCGGTTTTCGGCCCAAAAACTGGTGGGGAAGAGAAAAAGGGGGTCCGGGCTGTCTTTTCCGAGCAGCAGACCGGTCGGTAGCCGCCGGAATCCGGCAATCACACCAAGGCACCGAGGGTCCTCAGCTCCAAACCGCCAATCGGGCTATTTCCTGGGCTGCCGGCGGCTGGGTCCTAAAGAGAAGGTGGCCGGCTTTCCTCTCCGGTTAAATTCCGGCCTGGGTTGGCCGATTTCCGCCGGAATCTGGCAATTTGCCGACAAAGGCTGACCGGGTTTCTCGTGTTTTCCGGCGAACTGGGCTGCTCCACGGAGAACCACCGGTGCCAAAGAGGAAAGGGGGTCGGCAGCGTTGTTTTCCGGGTAATTTCCGGCCTAATCTGGCCGAAAAATGGCCGTGGCCGGCGAAACAGGGGAGGCGGTAGGAGTGGCGGATGGCGTCGGGGGGGGAGCGTCGGGTCCTCCTCCAAATTCCAGAACTTTCTGGAATTTAAAATTGATAAAGGCAGGGGCAAAATGGTCTTTTTGCCCTACCACAGCAATTTACCAAAATACCCCTCACACTATTCCAGTCATAACTTCTCAGTTTTAACTCCAAATCGAGCGTGCTACTAGTCTACGGACTCGTACCGACTAGCTCTACGCAATGGTACCACGGTCAAAGCCATAGCACGCTCACACACAAAGTCAACCCCGAGCCCCTCCCGCGGTCAAACTCGGTCAACTCTAAGAAATTTCCAATATTTTCTCGGGACAGGATGTTACAAACACAATATCAAATATATCATCTATAGTCATTGTACCACCTTCAACTTCAGATTACAATGCTCTTAATTTTTCCTACAACAATGTCAAATGAAAATCTAACTTAAGAAAATCATAAATGTATAATAATTAGTCAGTATGACCTAGAAATCTTACATAAATAAGCTTTGATTATTCATCAACCCATTTGTTATTTTTCTTGCTAAAATGTGTCTCATACCAAAGCTGAATTCAATTAACTTCATCATCTTCTTTACTATTCTGAAAATGATAAAGTTGTCACATATATTAAAATTAGCAGCAATGACTTAAGTATATAGATCATGTATTTGACAAACTAGTTTGGCTATGATATTGTTTTTTATTTTCTTGTAAATTGCTTATGAAATGTTAGTCCAAGACAAAAAGGGTGTGGAAAAGATAGTGGCTTTCTTGCTTAAGACAGAATAAGCATAGACTAACGATTTCAGTAGACATTTGAGTGAACGACTTTGTTCCAAAATAATGATTTATCATTCGTAAAGCCCTATTTTTCTTATTCACATCACTTATTTTCTGTCAATTCAAAAGTGAAATAAACATTTCAGCACATATTGTTACACATAATGATCAAACAACTATTATTACAATAGTTTTAACAAGAAAACAGAAAAAATAGTAGCTGCATACTATAAATTTAGGTGACGAGAAAAAATGACATAGACATGCCCACTCCTTATCATTTACACCTTCCTTTGGCTTATTTTGAAGAGATTCAACCTTTTTCTTGAACTTGAGAAAATGTTTCTGAAGCCTCTAGCGATAACCTCTATACTGTCGATTCATATATGCAAAGATTGCTTCTATGTATAATCTTCCTCATCATCCATTAAAAAATTGTCCTAGATAAGATAGACAATCAATCAATGAAGTTATGAAATTTTTCTTCCACAAATCAGTACCATATACAAGAAAATATATATAAAAAAATGATATAGTATACAAACTATGATAATACATACCTTAAGATGATCTACGAGTCTCTCTTTCCAATTTTTATCAATCTTTTTCCATCCTTCAACAGTAAATGGTGCAAAACTGCATACAATCATTCCATTGGTAGTAGTCATCATTTTAGAATAATCCCCAACCGGTCTTATCATGTCCTTAGATATTTTAACTTTCACTTGTTCACCCCACTACTTCTTCTTTGTCAGTTTAATAGCTATGGTTTTCCCACGTCTCTTTAAAGTTTTTATGGCTGCCACTGAAAAACAAAGTTGTACAAAAAAGGACATAACAATTACATGTTTCAATGTGTGATATAATATTCATATTGATATACTACCTTACCATCATTCTCAAATTCTTGAGGATTTTCATCGATGTTAGTTGTTGCACTTTCAGTTGCTGGTTGTGGATTTACAGATACTTGGCTTGATGATCTTGTTCTCATTAGCCATTCATTATCTTGTCTTGTATTTGAGTCATTTGTGGCTGAGTATGTTTCATCATATCAATTATTAATAGCAAATTATATAATATTAAAGTATCATTTGAAGGAATAATACAATTTCCTACAACTTCTATTACTGTTGTTTCCATATTTGTTCAACTCAATTAGGCTGCCAGGATTGTCAGACTTTGAAGTTGTAGTGGGTTGTTTGAGTTGAAATAGTGGTCTGACTATTTTTCAAGGTCTTGATACTTTTCTTTGTCTAATGTAAATGAATCGTAGGTCGTTTTCTCTTTGTAGAAAAATTCAGGGGCTTACCAAAAACTGGTTGTTGGACATGGTTCAATTGATCCAAAACTTCATCACCATCTAATCTAGTTGGTTTAATTCTATTATCTTTTCCATCAAGCCACTTAGATTTACACCATTTGTGATCACTTTTGAGGAAATGACGATGACATGAAATTTGCATTATGATAACATACAAAACAAGCTAATTTTCCTTTTGTAAACCACCCCGAAATGTTAGCATATGCTGAAAAATCATAAATATTCCACAATAAAGCTGCATGGAGTTGAAAAAAGCATTAAATGTTTTTACTCCAACATGCCACAACTAATTCAACTCCTTTAATAATTGTTGCAAAAAAACAGCAAAGTCATTTCCATGTGATTTGGGTCTTGGAATGAGCAATTACATCATTATAAATGGATCCTTCATACATCTACAAGGTGGAAGTTGTAGGGGATAAGAAAAACTTGCCACATACTATAAAAGTTTCTCATATTCTCAAAAGGATTATATCCATCGAATGATAGACCAAGTCTCACACTGCGTGGTTCAATGACTCATGTTGTTGATGAAACCTAATCGATCCATAAAAATCTGCCGAATGTCTTAAAACATTGTCATTGACACATTTTTCTTTATGCCACCTCATATCCTCAATTGTATTTGTTGTCATGAACAACCTTTGCAGCTTCGATGCCAATGGAAAATAACATAATACCTTAGAAACTTTTTTACCAATTTAGTCATCAAATTTATATCGACGAGCCACAAGTAGGACATTCTTCCACATCTTTCAGGTCATTCTAATATAATACACAATCATTCTTGCATACATCTATCTTCTCATAAGTAAGACCTAAGTCACGAATTATCTTTTTGTTGTCATAGTAAGATTTAGGGACATGAGCATCATTAGGAAGAACTTTCTTAAGAAACTCAAGCAATATATCAAATGATTTATTCGTCCATCGATTGAGCAACTTCAAATGGAGTAACTTGACAATAAAAGATAGCTTAGACACCTTGTCACATCCATGGTATAAATCTTGAGTTGCATCCATGAACAACATAGTAAATGAATCATCCCTTGGACAATTATTAAGCGATCCAGACTGCAAATCATGTAACAAATTCATTGTCTCATCAATATCATCTTCCAAATTAGTGTCCATATCCCCGCCGTCATTAATATTACAGTCCAATTCATCATCACTAGACTCAAATTGCTCCCCATGATGTACCCAAGTGTTGCAATTACTCACAATTCCATAAACAAACATGTGATTTTGAATTTGTATAAGAGTCCTTTTAGAAAAATTGTTATGCTTTACACATGGACATCGAATACCATCTCTAACATCAGGATTTGCAACGGCAAAATTATGGAACCCCTTAACTCCCTTAATATATTTTGGATGTTATCTACTATGTAGTTTCATCCAATTCCTAAAACAATAAATCCAGTAGCAAAAAATTAATATAATTTCCGATGAAAGGTAATAGATAAACAATAAAAAGACCTTAACACTTAGGCTATAGACATAAACTAATAATGGTAAAGCTTGTAATTTAATGTATAATATAATCATAATTCTCAATTTTTGTATGATATAATGAAAATGTAAATTTTTGTAGCTTGACACTTGCAAATGGTAATGCTCAATTTTCAGACTTGAAAGATTTTTTTTTTCCTTTTTCCTAGTGTAGTGAAGCATTTGTAAATTCAATAAGGATATTATCACTAACACTACGATTTGAATTCTTCTTTATTAAGCACTCTTAAGTAATTGAAGTATGTTATATTTATTTATAACTGAATTACTTAAAATATGGTTTTTTAAATTAGCAATTGATGTGTATCATCCTATATATCCAAGTGGTATTATGATAATTTAACTAGTATATGTGGCTTTGAATGTTCAAAAGCTGCTATTTATATTGATTTGTGTAGATAGAGACGGTTAATTTGGATGACAACACTTGGTTGATGAGAGTCGACAGCTGAACTAAAATGGGGCTTCCATGTAACCTTTATGTAAAACACTATATATAGTAGCATATTTTATATTGTTGTTATTTACATAGTAGTTGATTTTGACTATGTTTAGGTGATAGTAAGATTGCATTGAAAGTTTTACACTCGATTGCCATTAGGAGTTCTCAATATTAGTCTTACACCTTTAACGTATCTAACAATATTGATGTTGAGGATCTATTTTGTATTTATATATAAAACCTTAAGCAACTGTTGACTAGAATACATGTTAACTCAATATTCAACTCCAATTTTTAAATGATAAAACCATGGGCAGAGCTATCAATAAGACTTTAAAAAGTTACATATTTGATTAATTATAACATATATTAACACCTTATGCAACCATCTATATTCCTACTTCTACACATTTAAGTATTGAAGACCTGCTACATGTTTAATGTTTTAATGCATAGATTGTCTAGAAATATATATATATATATATATATACAACATGACTAAAACTATTGTTTTTATCTACATCACTAAAATATACAGATTATTTACACATGAATGTCTTCATATATGCCAATTTCAATGTCTTCATAACAATTTTTGAGTTTAAAGTGAAAATTTTACAATGTCCATAATATAGGTTCTGACTTTGAACTGGTTCAAATGACTTCAAATTTTTCTATTTATGCATAGGTGGCATTCTAGTTGTCAAAGATACTTCCCTTTATATCTTTAACGTTCATGAGGCATATTCCAAGTACACTTTCAATGACCAAATGGACTCTGAAGTTATTGATCCCAGTTGAAAATGTTATATCTATGTCTTAGGTTTGCAGGTATATCTCGATCACACAAAATGGACAATGGGAAGGCATTCAAATTTCAATTTCCCAAAAGATATGATTAATTCAAAACAAATTGGGCAGAAAATACAGCAATTCCTAGCATTTGTTCTTCTTTATCTAAAAATAGAAAAATACAACAATTTAATATTTTTCATTACCNGGTATTGATTGACTAATCCAATTGCAATGAAACTCTAAATAGTTAAACACTAAAATCGCATAAAAATTCCTTGTGTAGCTCTAGATATGATTAATTCAAAACAAATTGGGCAGAAAATACAGCAATTCCTAGCATTTGTTCTTCTTTATCTAAAAATAGAAAAATACAACAATTTAATATTTTTCATTACCAATTAATTCAAAACTAACATAAATAAAACATAAAATATGGTATAAGAACAGTAACTTCTTATGCTTATCAACTACCCCCAAATTGAACTTTGCTAGTACCTAGCAAAGAAAGGAAGAACTAAAAGAACGCCTCCTATATAATAAACACAAATACCTTGATAGGGTGCCTCAAATATTGCATAACCATACTAATTCAAAAGCAATACCTTATCTTCTATTCAATATAATCATTACTTTCAAAGTGTGTGTGTAAAATAAATTAATACACTCAATTTCATGCAATTGAATAAATCTACATTAAATTGAGATTGTAAATAAAAATATGAACCACCATATTCTTGACATAATTAATTTCTCTCCACTAACGTAGATCAATGAATTACCTTGAATCATTAGGACTTTATAGGCTTGTAATTTTGACAAAGTGCTCAAAATGGTTTTGAAAGTAATAATATGTGAATTTAACTTTAGAGATAAGAGAATTTATTCTCAATCACATTCTCATCATTGGCCCATCAAAATATTTAAGAAAACACCTAAAACTAAAAATTCAGCCAACAAAAATCAAGAGTTTAAAAACTAAACCTAAACATGCATAAATAAAAAACAACAACTAAAGAAAAAAACTTCATAACAAAAAGAACCACCCATAAATTAAGATGAAAATAGCTCTCAATATTAAAAACAAAGAATTTAAACAAAATCAAGAGTAAAGGTAAAGAAAGCTCCTCCAATAGATGCAATGCAATCAAATTGTAAACTTTAAGCTCACAAAGCTTCCATTGGCCAATTACCCCCTTAATGCTTTTCCTTTAATTTTTCTTCTTTGACACCTAAAAACAAAAAAAAAAAACAAAAAGAAATTAAAATTTTAAAACTACTGAAAATAAACTAAAGAAAGAAATTTAAAAGTTTGGGTTGTCTCCGAAAAAGCGCTTGTTTCAAGTCTTTAGCTTGACTTTATTGTTTAGCTCAATTAGTTTCTTCCTAGGATTTCCTCCATCTTCTAGCATCCCCAAAAATGATTTTTCTCTTGTATGCCTTAGAAGCTTGTGTCTCTTGGAATTCATTGGTTCATACATATAGAACTTTTCCATTCTAAAACTATGTTTTAGCTTTAAAGTATCCTTGCAGACATCAATCTCTGCTTTGCCTGTCGCTAAAAATGGGCATCCTAAAATTACTCCATTACTTTCATTAAATACCACAAAATCAACTAAGAATGAGAGCATACTAACCTCCACCCTAACATTCATAGATATCCCTAAAGGATAAATTTGACTTTGATCGGCCATACTCACAGTCATAATGGTTGTCATCAACTTCAAATCTAGCTTCTTTGCAATATTATTATCCATCACATTTATAGATGCACCCAAATCACATAGGCAATTCAAAAATTTGTTCTTCCAATGATGCAAGATATTTCAAATCTCTTTTGATCTTCTAGTTCTTAGACATCTTTTCTTTTTCTTATCTTTTCACTTCTGAAAATCTATCCATATAAAAGGTTTCTCTAGTAAGACCATCTTCACTTAATAGCTCCAACATTTTTATCCTCTAAATCTATTTTAGGCCTACTAATGGCTAAGAATGGCTTACCAAATATCAATGAAGCATTAGGATTCTTCATATTAATCACCCTAAAATCCATCATATACTCAAGAGAACCAACTTCCACCCGAACGTTCTCCAAGATATCTTCAACTCGAATATGAGTGTTGTCGCCCAAAATAATCTCATCATGGGTTGAGCGAAGCTATCTGTAGCCTAAACTCATGAAAATTATAAAAAGGCCTAACATTAATAGCAATACCAAGATCACATAAAGTATTGGAAAATTCATAACCTTTAATAGTGCAATGAAATGTAAATTTTTCAAGATCTTGTAATTTTTTTGAAAACTCTTGGTATTCATTATTTTCTTCTTCTACTATTTTCTCTTCAGTCTCTCTCTCCCTAATTTGATCGAAAATTACTTTTTTATCAACAAAAATAATTCCTTCATAAGCTTGATTAGGGCTATACTTGGGATGAAATTCATCTTCATCAAAAGCACTACTTTCATTTAGATCATCCCATCTAAAATTCATTCTCTTTCTTCTTTTTTCATCTAAAATAAGATGCTCAGGCATATCCACTTCTTCACTTTCTTCACCAATGTCATTAGAATTTATGCTCTCCTTAACACACTCTTCAATTGGCTCTTCCATGTCCATTGCATCTTTTTCCAAAGTTTTAGCCACCACCTCGTAAGGGTTCCTCTTTTTCCAAGGCCAGGTTCCTTTTAATTATTCTTTTCCCTTATAATTCTTCATTATAGGTTCATCTATCCTCATCTTGATCTTCTACCTCCATCCATTCTTCACTTTAGGTCTCATTATCAAAAGTTGCTTGAATTTGCTCCTCCTTGGCCAAATCGTCCATGTCATTTTCCTTTAAGTGAATGATCTCCTCTTTGTATGGAATTCTCTTAACTTAAGCACGTTTAAATTCCTTTGTGACAAAGGGAACGTCCAATCTTCTTCCACTCTTTAACTCCGAGACTTGGATATCCTCTTTTGGGTTGATTTCTGTTTGGCTTGGACAAGTGGCCTTTGGTCTTTGGATAGATTGAGCGAGTTGCCTTACGTTAATACCTAATCCTTATTGCTGCCTTGGTTTTGCTGCATAAAATCACTAGACTTCTCATTCATTTTATCATAGATTGCTCAAGTAAAGACAAAATAGAAGGAGAAGAATTATGGGATTGAGGTTGAGTTTGAGAAACCTTTGGAAATTTAAGGATTGAAATTGTTGATGTTGTTGAGAAGGAATTTGATAGATTCCTTTGTGTTGTCTCTCTATGAAAACTTTGGATGATTCCTCCATCCTAGATTCTAAGTGTTGGAGAAGCAGTTGTTGTTGTTGTTGCTGGATTGTTGGAAAGCCCCTACAAAATTAACATCATTAGAGATTCACTAGATTAAACAAAGAGAATTCCTAATTGACAATTAACACTTTCATGATTATCCCCACAATATTCACAACAATTAAATTTAGAAATATTGGAAATATTATTAAAATTGTTGGAACCTAAGTTCTTAAGTTGCTTTGTGAGAATGGCAACTTGAGCATTCAATTTTTCTATCTTATCCTCTTCATGTATGTTGACTCCTCTCACTTGCCCATTGCGAATTATTGATGGCCATCTCTTCCAGTAGGTCATATGGAACCTCTTGAGACTTATTTAACAAAGCACCACCTGCAGCTACATCCACATTATTTCTTGTTATATAATTCAACCCATTGTAACAATTTTGTACTTGACTCTATATTGGCATCCCATAGTGCTGACACTTCCTCAGTAATTCTTTCAACCTTTCCCAAGTCTCATACAATGACTCTCCATCAAATTGGTGAAAAATATTGATCTCATTTCTATGTTTTGCGATTTTAATTAGTGAGAAAAATTTATTCAAAAATTTAAAAGCTAAATCATCCCAAGTGATAATACTCCCTGAAGGTAAAGATTGTAACCAACTTTTAGCTCTATCCTTAGGATAAAAGGAAATAACCTAAGCCTGATAGCATCCTTAATAATTCCATTGTATTTCACTAACTCACATACATCACAGAAATTTGATATATGTTGATTAGGATCTTCACTAGGTAACCCTCCAAATTGGCAGTTATTAAGCATAGACATTGTAATAGGATTGACCTCAAAACTAGGGGCATCAATGGGTGGTCTCCTAATACAAAAACTATCCTCAATTTTTGTAGCTGTAGCATAATCCCTAATACCCTTGATTATTAGGAATTACAGGGTTGTTTTGGTTTTTCATAGTATCTTCTCTTTCAATATTCCTAAACAAAGTCTCTTTAACTTTGCTTATCCTTAATCTCATCCAATCTCTCTCAGAAAATTCACTATCAATTTGAAAACTCATAAAACAAATAAACAAAAACAAATGAAAAAGAGAAAAATAAACTACTAAAATAAAAATTCCAGCAACTAAATTAAAGCTAAAAATCGAATCAAACAAGCTAATTAAGCTCAAAAAATTAAAAGTAAATGCAAACCAATTAAAACTCAAAGAAAACACAAACCTATAACAAAATAAATCGAAAAACAACAAAGAAATCAAATTAAAAATAGAAACAAAAGTTGGATTTCCAAATATTTTTTTAAACAAAAGTTTAATCAACTAATAACTAAATAAAACTCAAAATTTAGCAATTAAAACCCTAAAAACTGAAACTCATAAACATCAAATAATTTTTTTTCAAAAATCGAAAAGAATAAAAGCCTAAACACGTAAATTAATTTCAACTACTTTGCTACTTCGATTTCCTCCTTCTCCAAACTAGAATTGAATTGCTTTGGATCCAAGAAAGCTTTTCAATTGTTGTTCTTCAAAGGCTAAAACCGAACCTACACAAAACAAAACAAAAAAATTAACCTTAAAACAGAAATTTAATCAACTATAAAATTAAATCAACACTATAAATAATTATTCCTCGAGAACGGCACCAAAAACTTCTTGTGGTTAAAATTAGATTACTCGCAAATGCACGAATCAACAAGTAATAAAGTGCTTATTTAGAGAAAACTGAAATCGATCCCTCGAAGAATAATGTCTCTAGTATTGAAAATAAATTATATTGCTAATTAAATTTAGACAAGCATGAGAGAATTGTTTGATTGGTTGGTTTTGTGAAGCAAAGCAAGAATTAAAAAGAAAGCAAATAAGGAAAAAAAGTAAGGCAGCAAAAGTAATGAGGCAAAAGTTTCAAAATATTGATGGAACAAGGATTATGACTTCACTACTATTAATCCTATTTAGTTTAAATGCATGAAAAATTCATTAGTTAACATCTCTTAACCTAAAGTGACCAAGAGTTGATCCTTCAAAGCATCTTGATCTAGTAAACACAATATAGTTTAATAGTCCACAATGTAAACTACCAAGTTTAAGCCCTAAACATGCAAACCAAATAAGCTCTTGGTTAAGGTGTCACTAGGCATGATGATATCCCTATCTACCATGTATTTTATTACAAACAATAATATATCATTTATCCCTAAGTGAATACACTATTAAATCATTCACCTTCTCATTAAAGCATTAAGAACAACAATGAAATATTAACTATCAATATGAATTAAACCAAACATGCATTTAAAACTAAATATTCATAATAAGGCTACATAATAATCCTTATAAAAGTTTAGCTACTCATGTTCTTAGAAATAACAATCAATAAATCAAAGCCAAATATATTATGAATGATAAAAGGAAGAAGAAAAGAGAAAACAAATCTCAAAGTTTGTGGCTACCGAATTCTTCCTCTTGTTCCCCTTTCAATTTCTTCTTCAAATATGCCTCCAAACCAAGGTTGAATTCCTCCAAGGTGCTGGTAGAAATTATACCTTCTCTCATTCGTTTTGTAGCCAAAATTCCTGTGCTCTAGACTTGTAGAATTGTGTCTAAATTAATCTTAAAGAAAACTGAAAACAATGTAGAAGAGAAGACCTTCTTTTAAAGCTCTAAGGTGTAGGGTATTTATAGGAAAAGAGTGTTAGCAGAGCTAAGAAAAACTCTAGAGTTATAACCTTACCCTAATCCAAATTTTCTAAGATAATGGGAAACAAAATATTAAATAAAAATCAAATCTCCCTATTATATCTCACATGGCTGGCCCTACGGGGATAAATAAGTCATTGGTACCCTCAAATAATGTCACACTCCCAATTAGATTAGGAAAGTAATTTAATCTCTTCCAATTCTAATTTATTCTCCAATTAATATTATTGGAATACTCTAGACTTCCCAAGTGACATGTGATGTGACAATACTTGGTTGGAGAGTAATGATGTGGCAATCCCAATCATCCATACATAGGTGGCATCTTAGTTTTCAAAGACACTTTCCTTTATATCTTCAATGTTCGTTAGGCAGATTTCAAGTACACTTTGGATCACCAAGTGAACTCTGAATTCAATGATTCTAGTTGAAAAGTTAGGTCTATGTTTTAGCTTTTCAATCATATATTGATCACACAAAATGACACTAGTAAAGCCCTCAAATGTCAATTTCCCCAAATGAGTGTAAGTTTGTTGCAACTGCAAAAAATGTTCATCTGCAAAATCAAACTGGTACTGATTGGCTGATCCAATTTTAATGAAACTTTAAAGAATTGAACCTTGATGAATCATGAATCATTATAAAATAGAATTGCATAAAAAAATTATGTGTAGCTCTAGATATGATTTATTCAGTAAATATTGCACAGAAAATATGGCAATTTTTAGCATTTATTATTCTTTCTCTAAAAATAGAAAAATACAACAATTTAGTATTTTTCATTATCATATAATTCAAAACTAACAAAAATCGAATGTAAAATATGGAATAAAAATAGTAACTTTTTATGCCTATCACATAGCAACTTGAGCATATGTCAAATATCATTTTCAAAAGCTATAATTTTAACAAAGATTGTTGAAAAGACAACTCAATGTAAACAATGTTCAAAATCAGCACACCCACAAACCATGGAAACATCAAAATCGACATGTCCACAAAGACTCTAATACAAGATCAATGTTCAACATCAACACACCCTCAAGCCATGCAAACATCAAAATTGGCACACCCACAAAAACTAAGCATCAAAATCAGCACACCCACAAAACCAAAGCATAAAAAACAGCACACCCACAAACCCAAGCATCAAAATTGGCACACCCACAAACCCCAAATATCAAAATCATCACTTCAAACCACAAACATCAAACTCATAAAAGCCACATCACAAATTTCTTTAGAACTTTAAAACAATGTTCAAAGTACACTTACCTGACACTTAGAATTCTTCGATCTTACTTGTTCTTCTTTGCCGGTGATTTGTAGTTTGACTTGCAATGGTTTTCACCAAAAATGGAGGAAATGCACTAAAAAATTTAAAACTGCATGAACTGAAGAGGTGAAAGGAAGACAATGCATAAAGTGAAAATAAAGGAAAAGGAACGACGCCTATTTAGTGCATCACAAATTTGGGATGCTTTAGACATAAGCATCACCATTTGCTATGCCTTAACACATGTACGTTGCCACGCTATGATGTTTTGTTGCATGCATGATGCCATGTGGCGACACTTCATTGCATGTGTCTCAACACTTGGTACGCTGCATATCAGCAAATGGCAACGCCTTTGTCCATGCAGTAGAAATATTCTTTAGCAAGTTGTGAAGAGAAATATAGCCTTTGTAAAAAGCACACAGAAGCCAAGAAAAACTAACAAAGGAAATATGTATATTTTTCTTTAAGATTCAAAGAAACTTATAAATAGTTATACATAGCATACAAATAATATTAATTGCAAAGCTAATTAATTAATTATTTATTTATCCAAGTCCCTTTGCAATCGTTACGTGTGTAAACTTCCTCGCAATCTTCCTCATTGTTTATAATCTCCTCCATAGTAGACATATGAGAAACAAACAGGGTAAGAACCATTGCATTATCTCTAAGGAAATTTTGATGCTTAGCCAACAATTTTTTATCTTAAGTTACAACATTTTCTGGTGGACTTAAAACAACGAACCAACTAGAGAAAATTTGATCTTCAACGTAAAACACTTGCCGCATTTGCAAAGCCAAAATAAATAATTTTGATTTGTGTCGAAGTATATTAAAAATGACACATATATGTCTCAAATCAATAGTTTTAACACTGATGCTGTCAACTCAATCACATTGGGTATCGGAAGATGAAAAAAATTGTAGTTGACATCCCAAATCTTTTTTACTACCCCATAGTTGGTCATGTCAGCTAATATAGGATAATTGTCATTTTCACTGATTTAATGCATAGTTTGATCAACTACCTTAACACCACAATTTTGTGTGACACGCTAACTATCCATTTCCATAGTGTTGAATCGAAGCCCTTAATCTCATATCCTTCATATTTAATTACAATCCACTGGGGACCCTGTGCTATCCACCTTAAAGAATCTGAAGCTTTGTGATTTGGTTCACTTCGCATGATCTTGATCTTATCATTTACAAAAATATAATTTTATTACTTAACAAGTATCAAACATCAGATTATACATTATTAATGATATGAAATTAAGTTTACCTTGCATACCTTATCACATAAGCAATACATAATTGTACTATCATGTACAATTTTGAAACCATTTTTTGCTTTTTTCCCTTTATTTTTCATGCCCCGCTTCAAGGCTTTCAAATAAGCCCTAAAACAAAAATTACATACCTATATTAATAAGACATAAAAATTAAAAGTCATATTTATTTTAAATACAATTATAGGCGTACCTCATGTATGGTTCCACTTTAGGTGCATTCGAAAGCACACAACTATAGACTTGCTTCAAAAGTTGTCAATCAATTGATGGTGTCTTTTCATCTCCAATAGGGTTACTAACATCTCCGTTCTTATTTAGTTTTTGATACCTACTAATAGGTTTCCAATTACATCTAACTTTATTTGATATTCACTACATAACTCAATTGCTTCTTTAACTATATAACTCTCTGCAATACATTCTTCTTGGTAACCTTTGTTCTTGGCATAACTTTTTAGTATGTTCATGTATCTCTCAAATGGGTATATCTATCTAAAATATACTAGCCCACACAGTCTAACTTCTCTTACCAAATGTGTAGTTCAATGAACCATCGAATCAAAAATCGATGTGGAAAAAACTTCATCAAGCACAATGTTGTTGCAATATCATTTTGTATGTCGTTCAACTTGGATGGACTTTTTAGTAATGGAATTTAAAAATTAAAAATAAACAAAGTCTTGCAATTGCATGTCCCATGTTTTTAGGAAGCATTAAGAAAATTGCAAGAGGCAATAGTTGTGGAATCAAAACGTGACAATAATGAGAATTCATTCTCAACAACTTCGAATCATCCATGGAAACCAGATTCCTAAAAGTTGAAAAGTAACCCTCTAGACCTTCAAATTTCCAAAACTTTGACAATATATAATATTTTCTGCTTCAACAATGTATAGTAGAAGGGAGCTAAAACAGTTTGTTTTCATGAACCATAGATGTTAATTTTGTCTGCAAACCTGTCTCTACTAAATCTCTCTGAGGGTTAATGTCAACCTTTGTATTACCAGGAATATTGAGCAATGTACCAACTACGCTCTCACATACATTTGCTCAATATGCATGATATCTAAATTGTGCCATACATATAGAGAATTCAAGTACTACAGCTCAAACAATATTGTTTTTTTCCAACATTCATCAAAACCACATATTTTTTTGCCTTTACTCATTTGATCAAAATTGATTGCATTATGCTTAATTAAGATTTCCTCTCTAGTCAAAGATATCATAGGCACTCCAAAATCTTGAAAGCCTTTTTTTGCCTTCTCTAAAGATGACTTTTTGGAAAAAATTGCCTATGCTCAAGGTAGCTCATTTTTGTACGATGGTTTAGCCATTTAGCAAATGTTTTTTCAGTACAGATTGGACAAGCATGATATCCCTTCACTGCATAACCATACAAGTTGCCATAAGTAGAGAAATCAATTATAGTTCATAGCAGCACTGCCCTTAAACTGAACTCCTTTTGATGGTAAGAATCAAAGGCTTTGATACCCTCATTCCATAACTTCTTTAAGTTATCAATTAATGACTCCAAGTTTACATTGATCTTGGGCCAGGTTGTTTCGATCCAAAAGTTAAAAGCTTTAACATAATAGATTTATGCTTCGTACTCAACCAATGAGGAAGATTGTAACAACTATGTTCACAGGACAAAAACTATACCTACAACTCTGCGTGGATTTATTCAATCAGCTACAATCCCAAGTCTCAAATTTCTATCTTCTGCTGCAAAGCCTGGCCATAAACAATCAATCAACTTCCTAGCGGGAGAATCCGATCGATGCTCTATTTTGCTAATTTTAACTATTTTCTATATTTCTTGCCATGTCAAATTCTTAGCAATTTTTTAATTGCATAACATTCTTCTACTAAATGTTTCATCTTGATTTATTTCCACCTAGACGATCCATATTTAGGACATACACTATGCTCTGCATACTGCTTTTTAAACAAAATACAATGTTTAGGACATGCGTGTATCTTCTTATATTCCATGTCCACTACACTTAAAGTATTTTTAACAGTGTACATGGATGTTCGCAAAACATTATCAGATGGTAGCATCTCAGTCAACAACTTCAATAGTACATAATTTTTTTCCCAGAATGTCCATATTAAGCCTTCAATTTAACAATTTGTCAAAGCTGATAACTTGGTAAATTTAGTACAACCTGAGTACAATGATTTTTCTGCATCTTCCAACAACCCATTATATGCATTTGGGTTGTTGAATAAGTCTTCGTTATCAAAATTATCAAAGGCAGCACTGGTCATTTCTAATGACACATCGTCCTCACTATCGGCCAGAACTGTCGTCTTCATCAAATGCTGTATCTACATTTTCAAATTGTGATGATGTGCCAATATCATATTTACAAGATTCACCATGCTAAATCCACTACTGATAGTTGGTATGAAATCTATTCCAATATATATGACCTCTTGTGCCCTTAGTTGTATCGAATTCCATATTTTCACATTTTATGCCTAGACATCGTATGCTATTACCCTCACTTGCAATCTTCGTACTAAAATGAAGAAACTACCCCACACCTTTGGTAAATTATTTTAATCTTGTATATGATATTTTCCATTATCCATTTCTCAATCACTATAATATGTATAAAAATCCAACGACAGAGCCCAAAGTACTGCAATAGAACAAGCAAAATTCTAGCATAATAACAAGAAATTAATATATATATGTAGCATACAATATAATAGCTCAAAAAAATTAATTAAAAAATAAATCATATATATAAATCACAGAGTATATTAATACTGGGATCAATATTAATTCTCAAAAAATAAAAGGCAACATTATACATATACATATATATATGCCAAATCAACATTTATTAACAAATAAATCTTATTAAAAAAATAACACACGTCTTAAACAAACTTACAAGTTATTACATCAAGTTGCTCAAAATATTCATCTCAAATAACGATGGAGCACGAAAGCATTACTGACAACAATGAGTGAAAAAAGTTTCAAAGTTATGGATCGGGTAGGAAGGTGAAATTATATACCCAATGGATGACGATTATGTACAGCAAGTGTCGCCTCTGATATGGGCATTTAATGACATAATTAATTTTGTCACCCAAATTGTAAAAGGCGATACCTTTTAGAATAATATATGCATGGTACTAACATTACAATTAGGGATGGGAAAAAAAAGTGTCAGTAAACAAGAAAACAACATTTTATTGCCAAAAGAGTCACAAAGTCTATACAGTAATGACGCTTGTTTGTAAAAGTGTTACACTAGAACTCTTTTTATTATTATTAAATTTCGTGCCTTTTTTTTTTTTGCTTATTGAAAAATTATCAATTTCAATTGAGTTTGCAATTTAATATGAGATAATTAATAAATATTATTTACAAATTGTTATTACTTTATTAACTATACATAAAAATAATTAGCAATGACGCACTGAGATGGTGTTGTAAAAGAAAATGACGATCCAGTGAAAAGATGATGCCGAGTAAGAATATGATGGCAATGATTCTTTTCACGTACTTGAAAAGATTATAGCTGAATCATTCAAGACCACCTAATCATCAAATTTATTTCCTTTTTTCCATGTTTTAAGGGTGCTTTTACAAAAGCGTCACCCTTTGGTTTCAGTAATATTTCAAAATTTAATTTCTTACTGCTTATTCCCTAACATAATACATAATAATATTAATAATGCAAGTGAATAAGAAAATTAAATTTCATATTTTCATGTCCAGATTCCTGATGAGGCATTCGGTTAAGTAGACCACGAAATATGATATGAAATTTGTTCATGTCCAAGTTTCTCCCCGAAAAGAAGCTGTAGATGATATATTCTGGACGAAGGCAACTCCATTTTATTGATAAGAAAATGAACTTAGAAATGTTTCCTTCTCCCTATGTACTTTGAAAGGATTCTAGCTATGGCTGAATATTAGATACACCCATCATAATTAAAAGTATTTCAAAGGAGTTGCAAAGATGGAGAAAATACAAAATGCATAATGAATAAGAGTTATAAAAGATATGAGAGTTATATAAATAGATGGGAAAGGTCAATGAAATAGTAAGTGGTTTTGAAGTCCATAGATTTTGATAAAACAATGGTCTGACATAATGCAAAATTTAAGACAAAAGGTGTCTCATATTGTGCAGACTAGCAACACAATTTTGAAATTTGCAATTTATGACGTCTTCATCGACATAGCTAAACATGGTGACAATTCTTTTAAAGCATTACAAATGGTAACTTTGTTGCAACTCTTTTATTGAAACAAGAGTGGCGCTTTGTAAATAAAATGTCAAAAATTGGCAACCTTTTCTTTTCTATAAGTATCATCATTTTGCTACGCTTCATAAAAGCTTCCTTTATTTTAAAAAACTTTCCAACATTATATAAGAAAGCATCACAATTTGGCGAGGTTTTTTTTACTCGTCCTCTTTATTTGAAATAGGAGCCACACTTTGTCAGTAAAGCATCACAACTTTTTAAGTATAGTGTCACAAATATTCAAAAGCCACCTCATATTGGCGACACTTCGCTAAAAATATCGTAATTTTTTAAACCTTTGTTTAGAAATGTCTCTTATTTGTTGTCGCCAAACAGAGTATTGCCGCGCAGTGGAGGCCCACTGGGATCACTCTATTTATTCATTGATACGTCCATTAAAACAAAAGGATCTTACATCTCTTTTTTGTTCAAATTGTAAACCTAATTTGTTTATGGATTCTTCTACATATGATTTATTATTATTAGATAGGGGATGGTTATCATTGAATTGTAAATAGTCATATTATTTTAATCTAGAGAGACAGATAAAAAATTGAGAGGATTGACTCAATACAAGAAAAAAGGCTTTTTCGTGACAAAAATCTTTGTGACATTCACTTAACCATCACATAAGTAGGGTCTATAGTGATGGTTACAACTGAATCGTCACATATTGTACATTAAATATGACAAATTTTACCTCGTCACAAGGCCCTGTCACTAATTGGCATAAATTATTTTTAGCCAAATTTGTTTTGAATTATTTTCATTCATCTGTGATGAAAATCAGAAATGTTAGTCATAGGTTCCATGAAAAAAATTAATATAAATTCAAAATGATTCCGTGACGATATTCTATTGGTCACATTTGGATATATTTTTAATTGTGATAGTCATTCTGTCACAACTAGACATAAATTTTGGAGACGACTTAAAATTTTGGCCAGAAAAATTTAGAGGGAAATTGCCCACCCATGTATTTACCATAATTGTGACGAAATGCACTAGCTTCTTGTCACAATTGCCATGCCTCTTTAGAAAAACTATATTTTCAATTTTCCCTCACAATCTAGAATTGCCGTGTGTCATACTTCATGGCATTTTTGTAAATATTTTTGTTAAGTACTACACGATGTCATTTCACGCTTAAAGAAATGGGGGTCTTCATTCATTAATGCTAAATGGTGTGTCTTCAAGTGCTATTCCTCTTTGGCTATTACGTTTGGGAATACGAATAGTTTGCACATTACACTTTGAATTTGGGGTCTGGATAATCGGAAGCAGCAACATAGCGGGCTCCTGAATTTGACTTCAATCGTGGCGGTTTCTATGAAGACTGCAAGTTTCCTCCGTGGCTTTCAAGTGCGGTGATTCTCTCATATCAATCTTCATCCCTTCATTCGCAGGTACTGTATACATACATTGTTCCATTTTGTGATTATGAAATCCCTTTTGTTGCACTTGGTTTTGCTTTCGACATAATTTGTGTTTGGCTGCATTACTCCTTCACTGATGGGATCTTGGCATATAAATTTCCTCCACCAACATTCACACTTCTCGGTTCTAAATAATATCATTTTGCATTGTAGGTTTTTTTTCTCTCGTTTATGGGTTCTTTAATTTGGTCGTATTCATTAATGATGTCTTAGTTGTGGTGTAATATTGAATGCAATAGTTGCTATCTTGTCCGTGTTAGAAAGAAAAAGTACTTCCCGTAGACTTGAGCAAATCAAAATCACTTCCAATTTGACGAAGTCTCATTGATCTAGAGGTACGGTGCATCGCTTCAACTTTCAAAAGTAAACTTAAATCTTTGTGAAATTCCAATTTTGAAGGCCATTGTCTATACAATAAATAAAATGCATGATGAAACATAACATTTGGAAGTCTACATTACTTCGACTTCTGGAAGAAATATAGCAAAGTTTGTTATCATTGTACTATCTGTCATGAAAATATGGTGAGTAGAAATTTTATTTTCACTTTCTCTGTAAAAAGCAAAATAGAAAAATGCAAATGTGAAATGGTTTATGGTGAGAATTCTTGAGTAGAAAATAGAGGTATAACATAACTAAAAAAATTATTGACAATAGTTCTCTAGGCATTACAAAGAAAACTTATGCTTCATGGGTGAATATTACTATTTTCTGCTTTGACATACCCTCAGTTATTTAGTTTCAACTGCTTACAATATGACTGATGAGGACTTTCTGCTTGCATTTCATAATATGAAATAGTATGCTGTCATGAAAGAAATAACATTTCTTGTTTCAAATTTAATATAAGTTACAATCATTGAAGAGAACTCTAGGTAGTGTTCGCATAAATGGATGGCATTTCCTAAAATTTAACAAAGTTTACCGTCGTCCTTATTGGTCAAAAAATTGAAAGTATAGACAAAATCGATCGTCACTACCAATTGCCACTGTTTTGGTTCATCTCAAGCAATCCGAACTTTTCCAATTAGGATAAGATCAAGAGGAAGTAGATATTCCAACAATATAAAGTACCATGGGCCAAATAATTCTGCTACAAAGTTTTACATTCCCCTGTGGGTATCACTTTCCTTTTACTTGCTGACATAGAATTCATGGCCTTTCTATTATTCACTTTGATCTATATATGTTATGATAGATACCAATATTATATGGTTGCATATATATATTACCCTATTGTTTATGGAATGGTTTGATTTTTTTTTAATGGAGCGGTTCAATGTGTCTACTATTTTAAATTTTCATTTTTGGACTATGTAGAAACAAATAATGAGTGCTAACAAGTTTTACTTTTGAATTTAAAAATTAAAAAGTGTTTAGGAAAATCAAAATTCTCTTTCTAACTCTATCTTCTTTGTTACTATTGCACATCTCTCATAAATGCAATTTGTGTAATCCTCTATTTCCTATCGTGATTTTCTTGATTAGAACATATTTGTGTAATTGTGACAGCGTGTTTGTTTCCTACCTCACAACATTAGTGAAATTATGTAAGTGATTGTTCGAGTGGATTTTATGACATTTAATGGTGCTACTGCATGCTTCTAGGTTTCTGCCCAGCTGTTGCAAGCCCCAACTGATCAGGTTACTTGGCAACCAGCTGCTTGTTCGACCAAAATTTTTTAAGGTATATATAACTATACCTTCTGCAGTTTTCATATCTTTCAGTATGCATATGTATATGTATATTTAGTTTAAGTATAAAATTGATACTTCTGCATGTATTTGGACTTTGCCGTCATACTTTTATGGTGAATTTGCTTGAGATATTAAACAAATTAGCACTAAAATTAAATTTTTTAACCGCAAGGTGTTTTTTCTTTTTTTTTAATCATATATACATGTGTTCAGCATGCTTGGTTGACTTTATTGTTCATGCTCTTGTTGGGCTATCATATATACTAAAACTACTTCTCAACTTTTAATTTCTTCATGCGGTTGTCATATACATACATATATTATAGACTACGTATATATGTTGATTGTTCCCTGCAAAGCATGTCCGATATATATTGTGTTTTGTTCCATTTCTTTTAATTTTTTGTTACCTATATATATTGCAAAATTGTGTGTTTAAATTGGGATACTCACTTCAATGACCTGTTCCACTAAGGTCCTAGTTGGACACTGTGTTTTTGGATATAAACATGGATAAAAATTGGATGCAATTGCGCAATAGATTGAACTCTGAATATGTTAACGGAGTCAAGGACTTCATAGATTTCGCAAAACTCCATATGGAAGATGGAGAGAAAATAAAATGTCCATGCTACAATTGTAACAACTACTACTTCCCATTCCCGAATCAAGTACATGATCATTTGATTGTGTACAGAATCCTAATGTCGTACAACCCATGGGTTTACCATGGCGAGACATCTACCTCACAAGCCCATGAAGAAATGATGGATGGTGACTATTTGTCTAACGTTGATGATGATGTCATTGCGGACGGTACATGGGCTATGCTAAATGAATTGAATCACAAGTCCTTGTTCAATGAATGGTTAACTTCATCAACATTTAATTATGTCTAAGTAGATACACCATGCCCTTTAAATCCGTTTGCACAGATGTTCCACGAAGCTTCACACCCAATGTATGCCTGGTGTAAACTTTCATGAATTTCAGTCCTTGTTAATTTGCTTCACTTAAAGACATTGAATGGATGGAGAAACAAGTCGTTCGATATGCTTCTTCAGCTACTAAACTGCATTCTTCCATCTGAGTCAAACCTTCCTTTTTCGTACTACAAGGCGAAACAAGTCATCCGAGACATCGGTCTCCACTATGAGAAAATAGATGCATGCAAGAATGATTGCATACTTTATTGGAATGAATTTAAAGACTTGGATGTGTGCCCGACATGTAACACACCTCACTATAAGGCTCCTTCATGCAGTAGCAAAAAAGTTCCTCACAAGATATTGCGATATGTTCCATGGACTCCAAGGTTGCAGTTGCTGTACGTATCCACTAAGACCGCCCAAGACATGAGATGGCATCATGAAATGCAGGTTAATAATGGAATCCCGAGGCACCCAGCCGATTCTGAAGAATGGAAGAAGTTGGATGAAACTTTCTCAATATTTGCTAGTGAACCAAGGAATGTGAAGCTTGAACTTGCTAACGACAGTTTTAATCCGCTTGACAATAAGGCCACATCTTATAGCATGTGGCCTGTCATTACTATCCCGTATAATTTACCTCTATGGAGATGTATGAAGGATCCTTTTCTCATGTTGAATATGCTAATCCTAGGTCCTTCATCGTCGGGCAATGATATTGATGTTTACCTTCAACTACTTGTGCACGAACTAAAGCAACTATGGGAGGAGGGTTTGCAAACATTTGATGCATCGACCAATGAACTGTTTCAGATGCATACTGCTCTTTTATTGACAATTAACGATTTTCCAGCTTATGGTAATCTTTTGGGGTGGTCCAAAAAAGGCAAACAAGCATGTCCAACTTGTAATATTGATGCATCTATTCTCTCTTTGAAACATGACCACGAAATTGCATACGTAGGACATCACCGTTTCTTACCAATTGGCCGTAGGTTTCAAAACAATCGATTGTACACTAGCAGGGAGCTTTGATAGCCTCTAAAGCAGTTGTCTGAAGAGGAAATATTTGCACAACTACAAGATGTTAGGCAACTCAATTTCAGTAAATTGCCTAACGGGAGAAAAAAAAAAAAAGGAAGCTAATGTTACAAATAATAATTGGCGCAAAGTTTCCATTTTTTATTTATTTTCCATATTGGCGAAGTCTTCAATTATGACATAACTTGGACATTATGCATATTGAAAAAAATGTGTGCGACAGTTTATTGGGAACAATAATGAACCTCGAAGGGAAGTCAAAAGATACATATAATACTCACTTGGATTTGGAGGCTTTGGGTATTATGCGGGAGCTCCACCCTGTCTACACAGATGGAGCTATTTATTTGCCCCCCGTTTGCTACATGCTCAAAGATGCCGAGAAAAAAAAGTTGTGTCAATTCCTTATTGATGTAAAGCTTCTCAATGGCTATGCCTCCAACATTTTGAGGTGTGTAAACATTGGTGATTCCAAAATATCCGGGTTGAAGAGCCATGATTGTCACATCCTTATGTAGAGGTTGCTGCCTATTGGATTGCGTGGCTCCCTCCACAAAGATGTATGTACACCGATAATTCAGTTGTGCTTGTTCTTTAGGGAGTTGACTTCGAAAACATTGACAAAAGAATCATTACACAACCTTGACAATAGCATCACAGTTACTCTTTCTAGTCTTGAGAAGTTGTTTCCCCTTCATTTTTTGACGTCATGGTGCACTTACCAATTCACCTCGCACGTAAAGCCATCCTTGCCGACCCATGTCAATTTCGTTGGATGTATCCATTTGACAGGTACTAACTATTTTTTGCTATGTTCATCATTTACTAAAGTCAATTCTTTGACTATTTAATACTGACATATACTATGCGTAGACCATTCTTAGGTACTTACACAAACTGAAATATTTTATTCGTAACAAAGCACAGCCTAAAGGGTCGATTGCTGAGTCTTACATAGCTAACGAATGTCTTGTATTTTGCTCAATGTATCTCCATGATGTGGAGACAAGGTTTAATAGACCGGAGAGGAATTACAATGTGAATGTGTGTAATGAAAGGTCAAATTTCTCATCTTTCTCATAAGGTCCATGGTATAGGAGGAATGAAAGATATAGAGCTTGATATGATTGAGTGGATGAAGATTCAATGGTATGTATTGAACAATTGCACCGAATTCCTTCCATATATTAAGTAAGTTATACAAATGAAGTTCATTTTCCTTTTGCTTTTGTTTCATTCGTAAACTTTTAATTAAGTTTACGTAGTGCATGACTTTGGTATATTGTGCTTCGCTAATTCTAGTGCTCATAGAGACGAATTTGAAGGTGAAATTGGTTAGGACATGCATGCCTACAAGCAAGCCCATTTTTCAAAGTGGCTTCTACAACAAGTATGTTGAATTAATTGTCACCTAAGTTCTTTTGATCGATTTGTCTTGCTGAAAATTTAAATTTAATTTTCAGCATTGCTGTTTGTAATATGCAGTTGCATCGTTTCAATACCCGAGACCATGATGGTACAGTTGACAATATTAAAAGGATTGCAAGATGACTTGATAAGAGAGTTCTTCGATATAGTGACTAAATAATAAATGGACATAGGTTCTTCAAAATACACCGTGATAGATGTAAAGAAACTCCAAATAGTGGGGTTGTAGTTAAAGGAGAGCATAACGTCGAAGATATGAACTTCTTTAGTGGTTTGCGAGATATTTATAAGCTCCATTATGGAGGACAACATCAGAAAGTTTTTGTTTCCAAGTGTGACTGGTGGGATCTTGGCAGTTGAAGAAGAGTCAACTTAGATGAATTTAAGTTCCTATGTATAAAAGTTTCAAAGACTTGGTACAAAACTTACCCTTATGTCCTCGCAGTGCAAGCGGAAGAGGTTGTTTATCTACTTGACCCAAAGCTTGGAAAAGGTTGGGTTGTTGTTGAATGGGTGCCACCACGCAACTTGTACGATATCCAAGTAACAAAAACAGCTATAAATCCATCGGACAACGATGCTTATCAACAAAATGAGTGCAATGATGAATTCGACATTGGTTTTAGGGATGACTTTGTTGGACATAGGACAAGGACGGACATGAACCGTATACTTGTTAATGTAACGGGCATGGAGAGAACTGTTATGGTATAATTAACTCGCAAGTGCACGAATAACAAGTAAGAAAGTGGAGTTCAAAAAAGAATTCTGATATCGATCCCATGAGGAATAATGTCTCTAGTAGTAAATTTAAATCAATTGCAAACTGAATTTTAAAAGTAAAAGAGAGTTGTTTTTTATTGTTGTTTGTTAAGTAACAAGCATTCATTTAAAAGCAAAGCAATATAAAATTTAAAAAGAAATCAGTAAGTAAAGATTCAAAGATTTAAGAGAATAAGGATTATGATTTCACCACTATTACTCATATTTAGTTCTAATGCAACGTAGATTCATAGGTTAACCTGATACGAATCCTAGCGGAATGGATCGTTCTACAATGGCTCAATAGTTTACGAAGTTAACCTCGACCCACAATCCAACGAGAGATTGGAACCTTGGTATGGAAGCTTGACCCATTAATGTGGGCATCGAGCGCTCTTCTAGAATGGATGTTCGTGATAAGGACATTACGTTGCCAAGTGGACCAGTGACGCGTTATCGAGCTAAGAAGATCAAAGAGGGAATGCTTGGACTTGTGAAAAGAATTATGGATGAAGATTGATTCAAGTTTCCAAATGATTTGAACACTTTTTCGAGGCCTAATAATGATTTAAGCATGTTGTCCAACCAAGGAATGAAAGTTATAATGATGCTCGAGAGTTGCGGAGACGAAACGGCGCAATTTTAAAAATAAACAACTTAGAATGGCAATTTCGTAATTTTAGCTATTTTTGGATGATAATGGCAGTTTCGTAATTTAGCTATTTTCGGATTATAATGGCAGTTTTGTAATTTTTGCTATTTTCGTTTTTAGGGTTAGTTTTCAACCTTAGGATTACTTTCTTAATATTTAATGGTTTAGATTGATTCTTGATCTAACCCTAGTCCTTATATAAAGGGGGATCAATTCTTTTGTAAGACAGATTTGAGTTTTTAATCAATTGAGAGAATTAATTTTCCTATTGCTCCCAGGAGTGTTCTTGCAAGGTGAGGAATCAATTTCTTCTTCTTGTTGCATTAGGAGTTGAATTATCTTATCAAAGTAGAAATACTTTGTGGCGATTATTCTTCTCTTTCCCTAGCCTTCTAATCCACGTTTTTAGATACAAGTTATCTAAGGGTTTGGTAGGGCGGGTTCTTGTTTTCCAATTATTGTTCAATATTTCTTGTGTGTTTGGGGTTTCGGATTCTTTAATCTTGGGGTTCCGCATCACCCGTTGTCTATAAGAAAGACAAGAACCTTGCTATAAACGCCACAATCAAAGCTTCGTTCTTTGATTGATAAGTTGCAAGTTTGTTCTTTAGACAAACCAAATAAGAGAGAAGAATAATTCTCAAATAATTGCGAAAATCTATTATCATCCTTAAATCAAAAACATTGTTGCCAAATATGGTTTCCTAAATAATCATCCCTAAAAGGAATAGAAAAACAAAAGACTAATATACCCTTAATCAGTAAACTAATTTAAAAGATAATTCCAAGCCCATTTACGTCTACTCTTTAATGTAGCTCAGCAAATTAATAAATGTAGACGTCTTAGGCCCATCCATAACTTCTTCGGCCTTTTTATCCAATGCTTGTTGAATATAAAGCTCCAAGGCCTTCTTGAATTGCTTGGCTCGATTACGAGTCACGGGACCTCCTGGCTAGCTCAAACCATCATATGGACCACCTCCTCTGTATGGCTCAATGTCCCCATCATAACCCCCCTTTAACCACAATTGACTAGAAGTTGATCCCTCAATGCATTCTAATCTAGCAAGCACAACGTATTTAATTATCTCTAATGTAAATACGGAAATTTAAGTCCTAAGACATGCAAACCCAATAAATCATGTTAAAGTTGTCACTAAGGCATGCAATAGTCCTATAAACATGTATTTCATTGCCCATCCATATTTATATTCCTCATCCCTAAGTTAAATATAAATACTAAAACAATCCACATTTTCATGGAAAGCATTAAGAGCTACAATGAAATATTAACCTTTAAATATGAATCAAACTTAAATATGCATTAAACACTAAATACTTGTAATAGGGTTACATCATAATCCTCATAGAAAATTAGCTACACATGTTCTTAGAATTAATCATCAAATAATAAAAAGAAAACATAGAATGAATAACAAAAAGATTAAAAGTGAAGAGATCAAATCTAGAGTTGATGACTGCTAGATTCGGTCTTCAATCTTCTCCTCTTGCTTCTCCAAACTATGATCAAGAACCAAGATGAATCCTCCAAGAATGCTGGCCGAATTCCTCCTTGATTCTTACTTTGTGTATCACTTTTTCTCTATGTAAAATACTCTCAATATTTGAATAAAAACCCTAAGAAAACTTGCTGTGCTGCCGTGAGAATAGAGAGGGAAGGAAGGGAATATGCGGCTGGAAAGAGAGAAGAATGGTTGTAGTCGTGAGGGCTGTAAGTAGTGTAAAGAATTCTCCTCTCACTTTTCAAGGTTGCATCTATTTATAGGAGAGGTTTTGGATAGGTTTAACCCTATGGTATCTCTAAACCCTAGAGAATATAGGAGATATAATATCACATAATCTCAAAACTCCATATTTCCTCTACTGGCCGGCCACCCTAGGGACTTTAATGTATTTTGTGCTTCATGTTCACACTAGAGATAAGGAAACATTCCTTATCTCTCAAGGAATAAAAATCAATCTCTAATTCCTTTTCCTTTTATCCTAAATATTATTCCAATAATTAAATTAAAATAATCTGACCTCCCATGTGGCATATGATGTGGCAAATTCGGTCACATGGTTGGTAAAAGGTGACATGGCAGTCCAATCACAAATGTAGTCAAGTAAGCATAGAACTTTTTTTTTTTATATCTTCAATGACCGTCAAGCAGATTCCATGTAGACTTTGGGTAACCAACTGAACTCCGAATCCAGTGATTTTTGTTTCAAACGTCCGGTCTGTGTCTTATCTTTGTAGGTATATATTGATCGCACAATTTGGACATTTGTAAGACACTCAAATCCTCATTTTCCCAAGATAGTGTAAATCTGCCTCAACTGTTGGAAATGTTGATTTTGTAAATCAAACTGGCATTGATTGGCAGAACCAATGGCAATGAAACTTTGTATCATTGAAGCTTAGTGAGTTAGAAATCATATTCAACTGGAATCGCACAAAACCTCAAAGTGTAGCTCCAGATATGATTTTCTCAATATAGATTACGCAGAAACACAGTAATTCCGGCTTTAGTCTTTCTTTTACTGAAAACAGAAAAATACAATAATTAAGTACATTTCATTAACATTTAATCACAAACTAGCTTAAATTCAATATAAAAAGTGGCATAAAAACATTAACATTTTATGCCTATCAAGAACCAAGGGTGTGCAATATGAAAATGACAAAATTAATAATGGATTGTCTACGAAATACTCCGATGATGATTAAAAATTTGGAATATGTAATCTTAATATTTGATTTTCATTGATTGTGATAATTTGGACTTGTAATGTGGGACTATTAGGATTGTTTTGCATTGTTATAATACATTGTAATGCTGTTTGTGTCAATTTAATTAGTGGATTATTTGTTGCTTGTAGGAAAACTAACAACATTTGTCACAAAACATATGTAACATGCAAGTTGGTGATATACATGCGCTGAAAGGATATCATGTTGTGTAAGCAGCTACCATTGCGCAAAGGGCAAGGCACAGTCAAAGCATTGCAAACGAAGGGGGGACAAGCAAGTTCGGCAACTAGCAAGAAGACAAACTATACATTCTGCATATTGGTACACTACTTTCTTGTTTATATATATAAAATTTTGTGATTGTCAAACTATTAGTTTGGGAATCTTTTAAGCAAACTAATGCTTTGACATGAAAACAAAATTTGATAATAATAGATGCACCTTGAAGTCTTTAAGTATTAAGTTTGACAAGATGTTTATTCGTTGTAAATGATTCAGTGTGGCTGGTTGGAATGCTTGATTGTCCAAAAAAGATCATTAAACAAAATGAAAGATCAATGTTAAAAAGTGTGGTTGTTGTATGTGCCTTTATTGGATTATGTAATTAGCACTGTTATACGTTTTGTGAATATCATGTAGTACATGGTGATGATTTTAGTTTTTTTGAGAAATAGTCCAAGGTAAGTAACACACTTTGGTGACACACCGCAAGTTCATAAACACAATGTTGAGATAACAATTGAGGACGATCCGACTAGCACCATCATTTTTCATTGAAGAGGATTCTTGCCCATTAGTAGCTGAAAATGAAATTCCTGCTGCACCAGTCGATGACGATGAAACAATGCCACCAGATCCAAAGCAAACGTTGGCTGCGAGTGTCAGTGATCAAATGGAAGGTGGAGCAAGATGTTCTGCTATAGCTGCTGCTACAATATGTGAGGGTAAAAATAAATTTCTTCTAATGCTAACATAGAATGGGTTTTTGATTGGTGATCTGGTTTATAATTTATATATTATTGGTATACTATGGGGTTTGGTGCTTTGTTGGTTACCTTTTAGTTGCAGCCACAGGACATACAAGAAAGAGAGGACCAACTCGAAGTCTGTTAATGGCAAGAAAGAAAAACCCCAATGTGGGGAACATGACAGTGACAGCTCCACCCCATGTGATGCAATTCGTTGGCCATTTCGCACAAGACCACACAACTGAAATTTGAGCATTCCTAAGGAGCAAAGCGCCTCCTCATGCCAACAAACGGAGTGACGTACCAAACCATAGGAAGGAAGACATTATGGAAGAATTAAAGGCGAAGTACTCTTCAATTACAGATTACGTTGGTTGTTTTAACTTCTACATTATAAGCTGTATTTGTTTTCCATATTCACATCTACTCACCCTAATGTGTTTTATTTGTTGTAGCGGTATTTGATTTCGGCGATGCACCACAGCATTATGAGGTCCTTAACAACCAGATGAAGAAGCAGTTTCAGAGTTGGAGATATAGATTGAAAGAGAAATATGACCAATGTTCAACCAATGAGGACCTCATTGCTACATGTCCTAAAGAAGTTTCCCTGCATGAGTGGTTGTTGTGTGTCAAGAGATTCAAGTCTGAAGAATTCAAGGTACATTTGCAGATTTAAATCCCTTTTGTTGAAATATATGGAATAATGATCACATTTCAAGTTATGCAGAAAATGAGTGAAACAAACAAAAAGAATTGAGGGGCGGAATGAGTCAATCATTGTTCTGGAACTAAGTCATTTGCTAGACTTGCAAGTGAGGCCACACAAGAGGTGATTTAATAAATACATGGTTGTTGTTTGAATTATGCTTGTGGAAGTGGATGGTAGTTGACACATTTTTTGTACATAATAATTGTATAGGATGGATCGGTGAACTGGTATGTTATGTGGTATACCACCCACTACAACCAAAAAGAAGAAGAAATGGGTGGATGAGAAGTCCGCATTAATTTATGCGAGTACCCCAAACCTAACAACTTGTTAAACATACAATAGTTGCTTTTGTGTTAATCTTTTAATGCTTAACTCGAAGAAAATAAAATGTCATCAGTTCCAAATATTATGTGACAAATTTTTATTGCTAATAACCCTATTTGAAGTTGGAGTTCTAACATAGTTGTTTCTTAAAAAAGTGTGTTTATGTAAATTTATGCTTGTAGGTGCAACTATTATGGAGTCATCCAAATTTGTATTTAATATATATTGATTTTTTTGTTTGTTGTAAATTTAGTTGACTTGGAAAATAAATGTTGTAACATGGCTCACACTAATACTACTTTTTTATGTAGGAGGACTTAATTAGACTTAGAGATTCGGAGGAGGGGTTAGAATTGACAACGGAGGAAATTTTTGATAGGGTTCTACCTCCAAAATGCGAACATCAATGTGGGATGGGTATGGGTCCAATGCATCACTTCAAACAATCACTTCTTGATATGGTTTCTATTGAAAAAGAAATGCAAGAAACGAGAGCATTTTATGAAGCCTTGAAGCTGCAAAATAAACGACTTGAATCACGTGTAGTCAAAATGGAAGCGATTCAGCCAATTGCACGGACATATTGAGTCTTTAAACCGGGATGGGATAGTGAGGCTCGACCCAACAGTTGAGGACAGTTAAGGTACATGACAAGTGTTAAAACTTGAAAGTTGTTGTAGTTTTAAAATGGCGTAGTGAGGAAAAAAAGTTGCTTCTTTTTTTTTTTCATGCATTTTAATATTTTATAGTCAAGCATGCTTAGGACATTTAATGGTGCAGGTAAATGAAGGAGTTTATGGGACTTGTGATCCATTCACAAGAAGGCATATAGGTTGAGTTCTGCCTTATACATTTTGTAGCTGATAGCTTGTGTACTAGGGAAAAGATATCGAAGTTGGGATCACTTTTTTTTAATCAGACTATTTGGTTTTAAGCATGTTGTGTATGGTGCAACTGTCAACATGCTTGCTGTTTTGATATTGTATATGGTCATGTTTTGATGTACCTTTTAGGCTTGTACTGGAAAATTTTTCAATGAAGCATGCAATATGTGAATTGCTTCAGTGAAATTTTTTTTACCCCTTTATATAAAATGCGGTACTGTTAAATGAACATCAAAGTGTTATTTTGCTACTCTTTATATATCAATTGAACAGTCCCTAATTTCTAAAAACCAAAAGGATATTTAACTAAAATTGGATAGTAACTTAAAAAAATGCTATATTGTGATGGTTAGATGTCACATATAGGATATCCTGACAAACCAATAATTGTACGTTAACCAAGTTAACACAGCTACTGAATAAACAAGTGATGGATTGCATCGTCATAGAAAAAGTTTATGTGGCGGCATATCGTCACAACTCAGTCACAAATGTTATTTTGTGACGAGTCATATTGGACACAAAACAACTGCATTACAACACTAATAGCCATAAGTGACGGAATGGAGGTCGTCGCAGAATGTTTAATGTGACATTGAACCATCACAAGCGTGTCACAGATGTTGCATTGTGATGGATCAAATCGGACATAAAAACAATGCCTAACATATACTAATTGTTATATGTGACGGTATATAGGTCGTCACATAATATGTAATGTGACGGTGAACCGTCACAAGTGTGTCACATTTGGTGTATTGTGACTGATCATATTGGACATGAAAACAATGCATTAGAACACTAATGATCATAAGTGACAGTATATAGGTCATCACAGAATACGTACTGTGACAATGAACAATCACAAGAGTGTCATAGATGTTAGATTGTGATGGATCATATCAGACACAAAACTAGTGCATTACAACACTAATCATAATAAGTGACGGTATATAGGTTCTCACAGCATATGTACTGTGATGGTGAACCGTCACAAGTGCGTCCCAGATGGTATATTGTGACGGAAAATGTATTATTAAATTTGATGTTGTGTCGATCCTATCTTGGTCACACTTAACATAAAATGACGGAATGTCGTCTCAAATAGTTAATTTGTGATGGACCATGTACCATCTTAGATTCCTCACCGGCGGTGATTCTCCGGTAAATTCGCATATTTGTGACTAAGTTAACCAGTCACACAATATCCATTTTCTGTCACGGGGGGGGGGGGACAATAAGTGGTCACTAAACTTTTTGTGTTGAGTCTATTGTGACCACCATGTGACAGGTTAGTGTCTGTCACATAATATAGTTTTAGCGACAATTTCGTCACATATACTATGCTTTGTGAAAAATTTGCTTCCGACACAAAAAGGCATTTTTTCTTGTAGTGACTTTATCGTGGTCTCTTGCCAACTTATTGTTTGGTAGATTCCATAACTTTCATAAATCCATGCTAGGAAGCTCTAATGAGACTAGGGGTGTACAAGGGTTGGGTTGGTTGGGTTTTTAAAAAACATCAACTCAACCCATAGAACTTGGGTTTTTTAAATTCTAACCCAACCCAACCCGAAGAGGGTAATAAACCCAATCCGACCCAACCCATAAAGTGCGGGTTTGGTTGATCGGGTTAATTCATCTTTAATTTAGTCAAAATTAATTTTTTAATAAATTGAATTTTAATCAATAACTTAATTTAAGCAAAAATAAATTGCATGAGCCAGTATAATGCAAAAAAATCAACTACAAAAACTCCTTACAAAATTGAAAATACAAATTAAAATCCAAATCCAACTAAAATTTAAAAAATAAATTGTCTCAAATTAAAATAATCAGTATCAAACTAACAATAAAAATAAATTAAGAGTAAATTATAACAAACAATCCATAAGCAATAGAAGAAATAAAAATAATGTCTCAAATTTGGACACCAAACAAAAAAGAAAATGCATGTTTTTTCAATATAACAATATTCAATTCTTCATGGCCTTACAACTCCAAAGATTCAACATCTATTATCCATCCATGGCCTCCAAGATTGATCAAATCTCATGATCAATAACTATATTAGATGACTTTGTCTCTAAAAGGGAAAAAAAAAACAAAGTATTTAAAAAACATAATATGTTACAATTACATATGTTAAGCAAAAAAAGTAGAGTGAAATATTTAAATAAAAATTTTGAATTGAAAAAGTTATGGATTTACCTCACTCAAGATCAACACAAAGAGCAAAACATTCATCATAAATACGACTATCCAATGTCAATGGTATTGACCGAAGCCAATTCTGAGATAAAATCAATGCTTCCACCATTTTGGGAGTGAGAGAGCTTCGACAAGGATCTAAAATGCAACCTTTGGTGCTAAAAGCTTAGTCAGAAGCCGCTGTAGACAATGGGACAGCAAAGATATCTCTCGAGCAATAGAAGATAAAACTTTGTATTTTGTAGAATTCAATCTCCACCAATCTAACAAATCAAATCCTTGATTGTCGTGATCTTCTATAGGCTCTGTTAGATACTTGTCAACCTCATTTTTTTATTTCAATTGAGGTATTTACTCTCAATTTTTGTACTCCAAATACAACTCATCAATATTATCATTACAATCCTCATAAGCTCCCAAATTGGTTTCATTGGTATCATTGGAAGATTGACTACTAATTGTTGGTGTTTCACCATTTACACTTCTAGAATAAAATTCAAACAATCTTCCCAAAATCTCTTTCACTCTCATTATCATTTGTCCATACTAAACACTAGAATACAATTTACCAAAGCTATACATCATGTAATCAAGTTTGTATCGGGGATCAAGAATAGCGGCAATAAATAACAAATTGTTGATCCTATTAATTGTCCCCCAGTACTTGTCACAGTTAACCTTCATATATATAGCCATGATACTCAAACTTACATTATTTTCCAAACTAAACTTGTTCAACTATTGTAGAATTTTACAAAACTCTCGCAAAAACAAGTATGATGTCACTTGTAAAGACCCACTAAACTTCAAAGTAATGTCATAAAAACTCCTCAAAAATTTAATAAACAAACTAGCATCTTCCCAATCTTTTTCAGTAGGAGGATAGTCCTCAAAATAAGTAAGATAGTACTCATCCTCTTCCTCCATTCTAGCAAAAGATTTTTGAAATGTAATTGCACTTTCCAACATTAAATAGGTGGAATTCCACCTAGTGGTCACATCAAAACATACAAACTTTTTAGACTCTATCTTTTCACCCTTGACACAAGCTTTAAACTTTTGCCAACCTTGATAAGGAAGATCTAACATACTTCACCGCAAGACGAATGCAATCAATTGCAGTATTATGTTGCTTCAATCCTTCCTTCACAATCAAGTTAGTGATGTGAGCACAACAACGCAAGTGGATAAACTCACTATCCAAGACACAACCATTCGAATTATTCAATCTTTTTTTAATGTATACAAAGGCAGTATCATTTGCCGATGCATTGTCCAAAGTAATCGCAAAGACCTTCTCCATCCGCCACTCAATCAAACTACTTTCAATTAATTTACCAATTGTCTCTCATTTATGATTAGGAACGCAACAGAAATTTAATATTCTCTTTTGCAACTTCCACTCACTATCCACAAAGTGAGCTGTGATGACCATATAATTAATTGTTTGGATCAAAGTCAATGTGTCTGTGGTTAGACTAACTCTTATTGAGTTAGTCGTAAATAAATTTCTCAACTTTGTCTTTTCATTCATATAAAGTTGATACACATCTCTAGCAATTGTTACTCGAGATGGTGGATCCAATTTTGGACAAACCACACAACAAAAAGTCTCTAAATCCTTCTCCTTCTACAAATGTGAAAGCCAATTCATCCCTAATTATCATCCTAGCACATGCAGCCCTAGTAGCTTCTTTATTAAATCCTACAGCAACAAGATTACTACCACACCACCTTCACCCTCTTTTCCACTTCTAAAAGAGAGTATCTTTTGACTTGTATCTACTTTCCTATGTGGGTTTCTTTTACACTAGTTAAGATGGGTCTACAAAGTAGTAGTCCCTCTTGATCTACTACTACTTCCATAATCTCTACTACAATAATTGCATTTGGACCTATTAGTTCCCACAATTTTAGTAAAATGTAACCAAATTTCAGAAACTCTTAAATGTTTTCTTTTACCAGATGGTAGAAACTCACAAGAAGGAGGTGGTGGCGGCATATCAGATATCATCTCCGGTGTGTTACATGCACTTGCTACAAGAGTAGATGTTGTCGGTGTGCTTGATTGAACTTCAAATTCATCCATCCAAAATATTAAGTTTAAAAAAAATTAAAAACATTAAAGCATAAAGTCTACACAAGCACAATAAACTCAATTTATTAGAATATGTCAAATGAACAATATTCTGATAAACAAATATATATTCCTTCAAACCAAACAAATAAACACACACATAAATATATACATATATATTTTCTAGTATATCTTTCTTTTGTCATTGAGCTGGGAATTTGTTTAGATATTTCTTTTGTAATACTAAATTAGGAAGATAGGACATTAAAACCAATCCTGTACTGAACCAAAACATTTTTTATATTTGTTGCTTCAAACCAAACAAAGTAAATTAACAGATTATATTCCCTCAAACAAATAAACTTACAATGATAGCATTGAGAAAATATATATTCTTTCAAACCAAACAAATTACATTAACAGATTATATTTCCTCAAACAAATAAACTTATAACGATGGCATTAAAAAAGTTAGTATGTTCTTTAGGATTGTATTAGGCAAATCATTTGATATGATTTCCCTTGTCGATCAGGTTAAAAACAATCAGAATATATTCAAACCAAACAAATAAACAATATTCTGAATTTCTGATAAACAAATATATATTCCTTCAAAGCAAACAAATAAACACACACACACACACACATTATGCAAATAACAGGGGGGAGCTGGCGTAAACAGTAAACATAAACATTTTCTTTAAAAAGATCAAAACCATACCACACATACCTTAGCTTTGGCTTCCACTCTGGGCTGGAGCTGCCATTGGGGGGGGGGGGGGGAGTCACAAATCACTTGGGCTGGGGGCTAGAGCTGAATGAGGCGAGCTTTTCACCTAAAAGAGGGGCGGGGCAATGGGGGACTCAGGAATGGTTGCGGGCTAGAGCTGGCGGAGCAGAGGGTGGGCAGGGGCGTGGGGCAGTCGGGAAACACACTCTCAGGAGGCCGGAGGCGAGCTGAATGAGGTTGGAGCTTTTTCGAGCAGTCAGGGATTCGGGAATCACTGGGGGAGAATAGAGGGACGGTGCCAGAAAACTCGACCCGACAACACCGGTTTACATATTATCTAACCCAACCTAAATATTCAGTTTTTCCAGTGGGTTGGGTTGGTTTGGGTTGGATCAGATGGGTTGGGTCAGGTTGTCGCCCTAAATGAGACTATGATGAGTGGTATGTTCTAAAATTAATACATGCTTTTGAATCATTTGAGATCTGGATGTATAATCAATAGGATTGCTGCATTAATTTTTTGTTGATTATCCACCTACTCATTAAATTTTAACATGAACAACATGCTAAATGTTAGCATATATGTTTCTTCAAATCAAATTCACAACCTCCGTAGGTTAGATCACTCTACTGTTTCAAACCGAAGTATGTAGACTTTTTTATTTTTTTAATTTTCTTTGCTAGCACACAAAGACTTCCTCTTCCTCTCTCGATTTTTTATAGGTTGCGATGAATTGAGAAATTGTCACATTTGGTTTAGCTTATTTGTCTCTTTTGGGATGATTAATTTTTGTTTTCGGTTCTCTCTCCTTTTCGTTGAACAAATACCAACCCACAATATTTAATTTAACAATTCCATATTTGAGAGACGGCAGGTGAAAATGATGTATAAAAAAAACTCATGGGAAAATCAAATTGTAACAATTCCATAGAAATTAAAGGAAAACGACCAAACTACACAGATCAGGAAAACAATTAATAGAAAAGTATTGACAACATGAATTAATGGAAGTTTTTATGACAAAACCAATGGAAATTGCGCAAACCCAAATCATCAAGAGCTGACTCTCTCTCTGCTCACGACAGAGCCCTCACGCAAATGAACCCGATCAGCCCAACAACCAACCCCAATCCCACACTCATTTTGCTCGAACCACCCGTACTGTTATCTGCCGGCGATGGCTCCACGGACTTTGTGTCCTTAGTCTTGGGGGTTCCAGAAGGGGTCTTTTCCGGTGCAGGAGCTGATGCCGGAGACTTAGCTCCGAACAGTACCTCCGGCAATAAGACCTTGTCAACCTGGTAGACCACCAAAGGGAACTGTTGCCTCAATGCGGTGTTAATGGGAGTGACAACAACCCCCGACGAGACATTAACTTGGTTTCCTTCTCCGGTGAAGTTGAGCCCGAAAACGCCACCGTCTTGTCCCGTGGCCTGTGTTCGAACGGGGTTCGATACGGTTAGAAGATTCTCTAGGGTGTAGTACTTGGGCAGCACATGGTAGAGAACAAGTTGGACCTTCTGCTGCTCGGTTAGGCCGTTGAGGGTTCCGGCTTTGAGGGTTCGGAAGGCGTTGTCTGTTGGAGCAATGACGGTCATGCCTTCAGTTGAGCTGTTAAGCTGGTTTGTGATCTGGTTGGCCACCTGGGTCTCTGTGAGAAGGCGAATGAAGGTGGTAAATTGGCCATTCTTGTCAAGAATGCCCGTGAGATTGACAGGGCCGGAGGGAGAAGGCGCAGGAGCTGTTTGGGCATTGGAATTGAGGAAGAATAAGAGGAAGTGAGTGAGAGCAAGAAGAAGGAGAGAGAGATGTTTGGAAGCCATTGGAGAAGATGGAGTGGAGCTCCTTGAGGGGGTGTGGGGAATTTATGGGATAAGGTGGAGGGTGAACCTTTTGTTGGAATGAGCTGGATCCTCTTAAGAATAAACCAATAAACAATTAAACAGCACCCACATACGAATAAACTAGGAAAAAAAAAATTATATATATATATATATTAATATACCTATAAAAATATACATTAAAAACAAAAAGTTCAATATTTAGGTAGTTTCTTCCATATATGTATAATAATTTCTTAATCTGCTGTTATATTTTGGAGTATCATGAAAGTAAAGAAAGTCGAACATTTTTTTATTTAATAAACTTACATATATATATATAGCCTGTCATTGACATTTTGTATAACTACATATATCAGAGAAAGAGAAAATTGCTAGGCTGAGGCGATTAACATCTGACTAAGAAAAGTTAATGGTAAATTTCAATTTAGCCATCTTGTTTTTGAGATTTTAGCCCAAATGCAACTCTATTTTGAAACATTTTACTATATAGCCCACACATTTCAATTTTGTTCTACTTTGGCTCTTATTTTTAATTTTATTTCACTTTAATTAGCCTCGCTACTATATCCAATTTTGGTTCATATAAAAATGAATATCAGTAGGTTTAGCGGAATGTTTTAAAATATGGATGTCTCCCAAAAAAATTCCAAAAAAAAATAAAAGAGCTAAAAAATAAATTTACTCCAAGATTAATCAGTAGCTGTTGAATGTGAGAAATGCTATCAAGGGAAGTTATCTAGTGGTAAGCATCTTAAGCCAATATCATAAGGTCATGGTGACAAACCTTTTTCCCCTTTAAAGTACAAAGTATTGTCAGAAGACCAAAAAGAATGTGAGAAATGCTTTTTGCCATGCCATCCATCTGTTTAAAAAATATTGGCTAAATATTTTATGGATCCTAGTGGTTAAAATTTTTTATTCTCTTTTTTATTTTTATTAAAAGAAATATAAATTAAAAAATACATCTTTTTAATAGTATAACATGTAATTTTTAATATGCCAATACCACTTAAAATAAGAGTCATAAAAATGGAGTAGAAACTGACGTTTTAAACCTTTAATATGACGAATCTGAACCGTCGTCTAATCTAGTGTCATGTAAAATTTTCAACATAAATGATAATTCAAAACCGACGTTTTTGCATGATGAAACTGTCATTTTAAAACATGTTCGATGATGTTAAATGCCCACGTGGATGCCACATGGCTACACAGTATAAACAATGATTCCTCTTTAAAATCATTATTTAAAATGATGACATGGCAGATTATCGACGAGGTCATTTTAGTCTAGCCATGTGGCATTGAGTGTCACGTGGATTTTGCTTATACACGACAGTTTTTTGAATTGAACCGTCGTTTTAAAATTGTTGTTTTTTTCATATTGGATTTAATAAAACACATGGTTTTTATGTTTAATATATTTAATTTTCAATCAAAAATAATAATCACCATAAAATAAAAAACATATATACAATAATTATTACTTTGACTAAATTATACAAACAACAATATTTATTAAACATTATCAACACACATTCATATAAGCTCACAATAATACAATATATCTTCAAGTGTACTCGCACCAAAAACATCATTACCGAGGAAAAACTTGCCCAAGTAAATCCATTCGCATGTTAAATCTCAACACTCATCAACATGCAATCGATATTGAACAAAAACTGATCAAATAAGCCCACTCAAACTCAATTTTTTTGGCATTTTACAAATACCAACATACAAATTCACAAAACGAAAAAAAAAATATGTACAAAAATAACATAAAAAAGTTGTTGTATAATTACCTTAAAGTTTTCAGCAGAGATATAGCAAATTTCAGCAAAAAATCAAGCAAGGAGACTTTCACAAATCGGTTTGCAGTGAAGGAAAATGGGTTTTTGCAACAAAAGAAAATGAGTTTCAATGGAAAAGTGGAGGAAAATGAAGGAGGGAGGCACCTAGACGTCCAAAATTTGAAGCAAAAACATTGGGCCTAGCTTAGACCCCTCTTATATACCTAAGTTTAATGGAAAATGGAGAAAAATAAAAGAGGGAGGTGCCTAAATCTTCAAAATTTGAAGCAAAAATATCGAGTCTGGCATAGGCCCATCGTTTATACACAAGCTCATTGTTATGCGGCGGCTTATCTTATATGTCGGTTTTCACATGTTCACCCATCATATAAACAACGGTCCTTAATAAAAATAGTCAAATTTGTTTCCTTAATCCTGCCACATGTCTTCCTACATGGACAACAAATAATACCTTCGGTTCTTGTAAAGAACCAATGTTTATATGCTTAGTCATTAATGTGGTTCCAAGATCAATGTGTATTTAGGCTGATCATGACACATGTCATCCATGTTGTCAGATCACCACATAAACGTTGCTTCCTTTGTTGAACCAGCTTTTATAAACATCCAACAAAAATGTCATTTCCTTATGAACCAACGTATATAGTTGATGCCCTTGCCACGTATCTTCCATGTTGCAACCACATGTAAAACCTATAGTTTTTAGCTAGAACTGACATTTTTGTATACACGGTCCATCGTTTTTATACGTCCCAAATTTATTGTTCATCGTTTTAGAAAATAAACGTCAATAATCTGGATAATCCAACGTTTATATGCAATTGAGAGACATCGTTTATGACCCCTCTGTATTGTAGTTCAAGCATAGAGATTTAATATTGCATTGATTGTCTTTGCTGAGAGCTATGATATGAGCATGATATTGGTTGGCTCTGTGTTTTCCTCTAATGGTTGAGCATCAAAATATATCCATTAGTTACTACTTGATGAGATTCTATTCTATTTTAATCTCTAACTTATTTTTATATTTTTATTAATTAATTACGTATATCTAAATTTTTAATATCATTATTATTAAATTAGGTACATTTATATAGTTTTATTCTTTATTATTATTATTATTATTATTATTGTTCCATTTTGAAAATAATATTATGTGTTCTATTATCTATTTCCAAATTTAATCAAAGTTAAAGTTCATTCACTGTATGATAGGTGTGTAAGTTAGTGTTTTATCTAGCAATATTAAAATAATAAAAAATATTTATAATTTAAAAAAAAAATGCTCTATGCAAGAATGAAAGCGTATCATTTTATATTTTTTTAATAAGTAATTAAAAAATATAGTATTTTTAATATTTTATAAAAATTCACAATGTTTTTGAAATTTCTATAAAATATTGATTAACAATGAATATTTACAAAATTTACATGGAAATTTCCGTAGATATTATGAAAATTTCTATGGAAATTATGAAAATTTTAGTCGAAATTTTTTGAAAGGCTAATATTTTATGCATGCTCAAAAAAATAAAATTTTGGCAAAATATCACATAAAATGTTGATTTTTGCATCATTGGTTCTAGTTTGTTTAAACTTTGCACCTACAACAGCTTCAATGTGGAATTCATTGTCTATATATATTTTGAATCGTTCCATCTATCCTTCTGAGGAGAAGTTCAGTTTCAAACCCCAGTTCGATTGGGATGTATGCCATGGTAATGAGCCTTAGATCATCCATATCTCACGATTAAGGACTTATCAGAACATTGAACTAGCCATGTGGCTGGGAGATTAATTAGTAGCTAGCTATTGAATGTAATAAACAATGTCGAGTGAGGCTAGTCTAGTGATAAGCTCCTCACAACCAAATCATGAGGTTTTGGGGATATGCTCATATCTCTTTTAGAATAGAAAGTATTGTAACTTGACCAAAAATAATGTGGGAAATGTTTTTAGCCACGCCATTAATAACATTTAGTTTTTGCCATCCCAGTGAAACTTTGCATGAGGAACAACAACTTCAATGGAAAAATCATTATATATATATGTGTGTGTGTGTATATATATATATACCACCTCAATTGCTCCATCTGTCATTTTGAATAGAACCTCAGTTTAAAACCCTAGTTCGAAAAGGAAAAATATGCCTTGCTAAGTTCCATGGATGATCTATATCTCAGGGTCGGGTGCTAATGAATACATTGAACTATCGAAGTGGCTATGAGCTCTATAACAGCCCAGGCACAAAGACGCAATTATGAAAAGCTTTCTCTACCACTAAGCTAATAGCTTGTTGTGCAGGCCTCCCGTTGAGGTCCTACTATGCCAAAAGCGAAAGAAATGACAGCCCTCTCTTTTCTTTTTCACGCCCCTATGTTGCCACACAGAAGGACATGGGACCTAAAATAGGGGATCCTATCAACTAATTCTTCTGATATATATATACATTTCTGAGTCACTTTTATATAAAGTTAATTTGATGATTTTAGCATCAAATCATTTTTTATTAGCTTCTCGATAATACAAAAGTAAAGAATTAAAAATAAATTAGTGGTCAAATATGAATTTGATAAAATATTAAAAATGTTATTTGGGCAAAATGAACTTTTTAAGAATCTAAAAATAGTAAAACATAAAATTACTTTGCACATGCTCAAAATGAAGTTTCTTTGTGGAAATATTAATAGATCTGAGAAGTAATGGACCCCTCATTTAATACCCCTCATTCAATCAATTTCTATATGCCAAGTTGTAGTAAGCAAATACCATATACTTGAATATTATAATTTAATCGAATTAGGCAAACAGAAGTTATTATTGTTGCTTTTATCAAAAAAATAAAAGAAGGTATTGTTGTTGTGAGTTAATTGGACGCTGGCATAAACATGGCATGTGGGATATACTCTTATAAAATGTATATACTTTTACCATATATATAATGGCAATGATGAAGACAATATTTAAATTTTGACATTATTGTGTTAGGAACTATCACGTTTTTATGGCCTAGTTCATCAACATGGGGCAGCTAGCCGATTAAATTTTCTTTAATATATCGTTCAAATTTATTAAATCAATTAGTTTCTTACATATATACCAACTACCAAGTACATGTGCAAATGTATGGTGTTGGAAGCTCATTTAGGATTTTAGTTGCTTAATTTGTAGTTCTTTACCAACTCTCTGGCTTTTTTGTTTGTTATGCTAAGGATCGAGGACCAATCAACTACCAAAATGGATTTCTATATTATCTGGTTGATCTATCATTTTCTATACGCGTAGAAGAAATAGTCACCTCAATTAATTAAAATACATAAAATACATCTATAATCTCGTGCTGATTTCTTCTCTATTTTTTTTTCTAAAAAAGAATACAATTTATTATTTATTGTTGTTGTTATTATTATTATTAAAGTGGGCGTTATCCACAATTTTATTATTATTATTATTTGAAAAAAAAATGTTGCACCGATTTTCTTAAAGCTGAAAATCTGGTGACTGACGGTGCCGCTAGGTTTGTTTTCTTCTCCCGAGGTTTCTTGTGTTTTCGACACTCGGTTTTCATACAAGTTGTTAATAGTCAGTTGATCGGATTGTGACCATGTGGTTTCTTCTCCGTGGTTTTGGATTCCTTGTGCCGTGTTTGTTCTTGCTTGGTTTCAATTTTCATAGTGGATTTTGGTAATCGTGGCTTTTGTAGTTTTCACGGTGGATTTTAGTGATCTTGGTTTTCACAGTGGTTTTTCTGTGGCTTCTAGTGATTGTGTTTGGCATTCACTACTACAAAAATAAGCTAGTGACGACGTCCCTTACTTTATATCAAAATCGGTTATCAAATAAAGCCAATGTTGATACACTAACACGATGGTTATTAACTTTGGAGAGTAATAAAGATGACGGTCCATCGTATAAAGAAACCATCAATGATGGTTATATACCAAACCATCGTTTATAATGTAAGTAAATACGACAATTCCTTTGGAAACCGTTATCTATAAAGCCTTAAGACACATGGCATCGATGTTGCTGCCACGTGTCTGTGTGTAGAGTATAGACAACGGTTCCTAAAGAAATAATTGTTTTTGCTTAAACTATAGACGAAACCGTCGTTGTTAATTAATTTATAGACAACAGTATCTTAGAACCGTCATCTATAGTCTTTTTCGTTTTAGACGTCAGTTTTTGTTTTTAACCGATGTCCTTTTGTGTACATTTGTCCTTGTGACGCTCTTATGTTTGGTGTCTAAAACGTGGGTTTAAACGTTGCAAAAATAGCCGTTGTAATTTTTTGAGCCTATATATTTTCATCTTCTTTCTAAATCAAACTCACCTGTTAATAAGAAAATTTTTCTTCATTTCTCCCATAATTTTCTTTCAAATTTTTTTAATGGAGGTCAAAAATATTCAAATAGCATTTATTAAGTATTTAAGTCATCAATTTGTTGAGCTTGAAGTTGATTGTTGTGAAAATTCTCACCATCGAGGTAAGTAATTTTATGAAATTAACCACATTAAATATTTATGTTATTGCATTATCATTTAAATTAAATTAGTTACATAATTTTATTTTTCATGAATTAATTTTTTTTTATAATTATTAGGTTATTTTATATTTAAATTCCGCAATGATATATATATGTTGTGCTTTTATTAAATTTGTTAGTTTGTTTAAATATTTGATATGTTATAATCTCATATAGTATTGTTATTTATTTTATATTTATGTTGTTGTAGTTAATTTTATAATATTGTAAAATATTAATATTAATTAGTTGTGTAATTATCGTTGTCTCTATATTTATTTTTCTCCATTTATTTTCTATTATTGATTTGTTAATTATTAAATGTTGGTTATTAGTAATATATTATTTATTGCTATATTTTAAATCATTCTTGTTTAAATTAGTTTTAATTAGTTGTTCTTCAAATAGATAAAATGAACAAATCATGGATAACGATGGATAGGAGAACCGATGCATTTCATAAGGATTTTGAAATGTTTTTAGAATTTAGTAAGAAAAGTGCAAATAGAGATGTAAAATTCGATATCCTTGTATGGAATGTGGGAATTTATTTTTTAGCACTATTGAAGAATTGAGAGGACATGTATACTTTAAAGGGTTTGATACTAATTATCGTAAGTGGATTTTACATGGAGAAGAGTTGGAAGGATAATCATGGAGATTGTTCTTGAGTTAGTGGAATTAGAAAAAGCAATAACACTGAAAGTCATTTTACCCACATAAATACAGATGATGAAGATGTGGTGGGTAATAATATTGACATGGTGAATGATGCTTGTGACAAGTTCGTGGATAATCCCAGTGAATTTAAGAGGTTGTTGGAGGATGCCGAAACTCCTTTGTATCCAGGTTGTACGAACTTTACCAAACTATCTAGTTTGGTAAAGTTATACAGCTTGAAATTGAAATACAGTCTTTTAGACACAAGTTTTTTTGAATTATTAAAGTTGTTATGCGAAATGCTACTGAACAATAATGTTTTGCCAGATTCTATGTACAATGTGAAAAAGACTTTGACAACATTGGGCATGGATTATGAGAAGATACATTGTTGTCGCAACAACTGCATTCTTTATCAAAAAGAATATGAAGCGCAAGAAAATTGTCCTAAATGCAGAGCATCGAGGTGGAAGGAAACTGGCGATGGAACTAAACGTGTAAATGTCCCTCATAAAGTCATGTGGTATTTTCCACCTATTCCATGGTTCGAGAGAATGTTTCAAAGCGTTGACACAGCTAAAAATCTGACGTGGCATGCAAATGAATGAAAGGTCATAGTTGGCAAGTTAAGTCATCCCACCGATTCACCGTCTCGGAAGCTAGTTGATCGCATGTGGCCTAATTTTGGTAATGAATTTTGAAACTTAAGGCTTGGGATTGCAGCTGATGACATTAACCCGCATAAGCATATGAGTTCTCAATACAGTTGTTGGCCTGTGCTTACAATTACATATAATCTTCGATCATGGTTGTGTATGTAGCGGAAGCTTATAATGTTCACAATGTTGATATATGGACCAAAGTGGCCTGGCAACGATATAAATGTTTATATGCAGTCATTGATTGACGATCTTAAGCAGTTGTGGGGTGAGGGGCTGCGAACTTGGGATGCATGTAAAAAAGAATTTTTCGCTTTTTGAGCAATATTATTGTGGACTATAAATGACTTCCCCGCATATAGTAATTTGACTGGTCATACCACTAAAGGATATTTTGCTTGTCCTATTTGCAGCGACAACATGTGTGCTCAAAATTTGAAAAATGGTAGAAAAATGACTTATTGAGGACATAGGAGGTTTCTTCCGAGTGATCATAATTTTCGAAAGCAAAAGAAATCTTTAAATGGATTTCAAGATTTTCCTCCAACTCCTTTACCTGTGACGGGAGAATAAATACTTCAAAAACTTGACTCTAAGTCATTTGATAGTGGTAATAAGAGAAAAAAGTCTACTGCTGATCGAGATTGCTAGAAGAAGAAGTCTATATTTTTTGAGCTTTAATATTGGAAGTCATTATATGTGAGACATAACTTAGATGTCATGCATATTGAAAAAAATGCACGTGAGAGCATTGTTGGCACAATGCTTAACATTCCTGGAAAAACTAAAGATGGGCTTAATTCTCGGCTTGATTTGGTCAAAATGGGCATAAGAAGTGATTTGGCTCCTGTTGTTGAAGAGAAAAAGACATATCTACCACCTGCATGTTACACATTATCCAAGGAAGAGAAGAAAAAATTTTGCAAGTGTTTGGCAAATTTAAAGGTTCCTAATGGCTACTTTTCAAAATTTCAAAATATTGTGTCGATGAATGATTTGAAGTTGAAAGGCATGAAATCTCATGATTTATGTTGTGGTATATTTTAGATTAACTCGCAAGTGTAAGAATCAACAAGTAATAAAGTGTGGTTTTTGTTTTCAGAAAACCTGTATTGATCCCACGAGGAATAACGTCTCTAGTATTGAAAATAAATCTATTATTAACTAAATCAATTGAAATTTAAAAGAGTATTTGTTGAATGATTGTGTGTTGAGTAACCAAGCATGGAATTAAAAACAGCAAATAAAGAAAGCAATATTAAAATTGATTTAAAAGGCAGCAAGTAAGATTTCACAGATTTTAAAGAAAAAGAATCATGATTTCACCACTATTACTCATATTTAGTTCTAATACAAAATAGATTCATAGGTTAACCCCCCCCTTTAACCACAAATGACAAGAAATTGATTCCTCAATGCATTCTAATCTAGCAAGCACAACGTATTTAATTATCCCTAATGTAAATACGGAAATTTAAGTCCTAAGACATTCAAACCCAATAAGACCTTGTTAAAGTTGTCACTAAGGCATGCAATATTCCTATAAACATGTATTTCATTGCCGATCCATATTTATATCTTTTATTCCTCAGTTAATATAAATACTAAATCAATCCTCCTTTTCATGGAAAGCATTAAGAACTACAATGAAATATTAACCTTTAAACATGAATCAAACTAAATATGCATTAAAAACTAAATACTTGTAATAGGGTTACATCACAATCCTTATAGAAAAGTTAGTTACTCGTCATCTCAAAATTATCCATGAAATAAATAAGAGACAGCATAGTTTAAATAATCAAATAAAATAAGAGAAAAGAAAACAAATCCGGATTTATGACTGCTGGAAATTGATTCTTTAATCCTCTATTCTTAGCTTCTTCAAACTATGATCAAAGCCTCAAAGTGACTCCTCCAATGCTGGCCAAATCTCCTTGGACTTCTCTTTGTGTAGCACGACTTTGCTCCCTTAAAAACTGAATAATAAATCTAACTAAATACCTTTGTTGCTGTGAGAATGGGGAAGAAAATAAATGGAAAGATGCAGCTGCAGATGGAGGAAGGCTGCTGTAGCCATTAGGGCTAGTGAATGGTGTAAAGGATTCTTTTTCACTCTCAAGGTAGTAATCTATTTATAGGAGAGGTTTAAGAGTGCTTTAACCCTAAGGTGTCTCTTAAACCTAGAGAATATAGGAGATACAATATTACATAATCTCAATCTCCATAAATTCTCTATATGGCTGGCCATCCTAAGGACATAGAGGTATTTTGTGCCTCATGTTCACACTAGGGATAGAGATTCTTTCTTTATCTTCTTAGGAATCATAATCAATCTCTAATATCCCTTTCTTTTATCCCAAATATTATTCCAATTAAGCTAATTAGGATATTATGACCTTCCATGTGTCATGTATGTGGAAACTTCAGATACATGGCTGATATGTGGTGACATGGCAGTCCAATCACAAGGCAGTCCTAGAAAGCATAAAACTTTCATTTTTTATCTTCAATGACTGTCAGACAGATTCCAAGTACACTTTGGGTAACCAAATGAACTCCGAATCTAGTTATTATTTTGTAAACATTAGGTCTGTGTCTAAGCTTTTCCAGGCATATATTGATCTCACAATTTGGACATCAGGAAGAGACTCAAATCCTCATTTTCCTAAGACAGTGTAAATCTGCCGCAACTGATGAATTTGTTGAATTTGTAAATCAAACTGGCATTGATTGGCCAAACCATTTGAAATGAAACTTTGCAGCATTAAATCCTATTGAATCAGGAATCGTTAGGAACTGGAATGGCACAAAACCTCAATATGTGGCTCCAGATATGATTTTCTCAGTAAAGGTTGTGCAGAAATACGGTAATTCCAGCATTTGTCTTTCTTTTACTGAAAGATAGAAAAATACAGTATTTAAGTATTTTTCATTAACAATTAATCATAAACTAGCTTAAATTCAATATAAAAAGTGCCATAAAAACATTAACATTTTATGCCTATCAATTTACATACATTGATGCAACAACTGATGGCTGTTGCACTACGATCAGTCCTCCCAAAAAATGTCCGACATGTAATAATGAGATTTTGTTTTTTCTTCAATGCTATATGCAAAAGAGAGATTGATGTTTCAAATTTCGATATTATTCAGATAGATCTTGTGAAGACATTATGTTTACTTGAAAAGTATTTTCCTCTATCTTTCTGTGATATAATGGTTCATCTAACTGTTCATTTGGTTCGAGAAGTGCGATTGTGTGGGCTAGTTTTCTTTCTGTGGATGTATCCATTTGAGAGATACATGAAAGCGTTGAAGGAGTATGTTCGCAATCATTACCGCCCAAAATGCTGCGTTGCAGAGAACTACACCGTTGAGGAAGCAATCAAATTTTGTAGTGAGTATCAAAAAGGCGTGCATGCAATCGGGAACCCACCTGGTCGCCATGAAGTACAATGTGTGAAAGATGATACTGGCGATCCTTTGAAGGGTGGTAATTTGTTTGGTATTACTCGTGACGTATGGGAGCAAGTACATCTGTACATACTTTCAAATACACTCGAAGTACAACCTTACTTCGAGTAAGTTTAATGCTCTATATTTTTTATTGAATATTGGTTTACTATAGTCATTAACTTTTTTTTCTTTAGGAAACATATGAAGAGTTTGAAGTGTGATATTTGTAACAAAATAAGAAAAGCAAAATGGTTTCAAAATGAGCAAAATCGCACTTTCATTACATGGTTTTGAGATGAAGTAAGTTTAACATTAATTGTTACTTTTATTGCAAAATTTCACATCTAGTGTTTGTTGGTTTCACTGTGATATTAATTAAATAGTTGATGCATTTACTAATATTGCATATGGTGGTTTTGCAGATTCAGAGAAAATTGAGTGAACTAGATAGTAATGTGTCACATACATTGAGATTGATAGCATTGGGACCACATTTTGAAGTAATGAGCTATTAGGGATACGACATCAATGAAATTCGATACCATACAGTTAAAGAGACAACAAGCATGTTACACAGAATAGCTGCGTAAGATTGGTGGCTGGATCGATGCAGTATTCAAGTTCAAAGATGACAATCCAAAATTCATCGATATGTCATTGAAAGAGACAACAAGCTTGGTTACACAGAATATTTTCATCTTTTATAAATTTGACAGGATAATTTACGGGAGAGAGTAGCTGCTGGGGAGGTAAAAATTGACTTGGATTTGCCCAACGATATACTGACCCAAGTGTTGGGTACTCCTAAGCACAAGGGCCGAGTAAGGGCGAAGGGTAAATTGGTGACCCCTACTGAGTATTGGCACCTTCCTCGACAAAGAACCCAACAAACAAAAGAGAGGGATAGTGCAAAGGATGAGCATATCAGACAACTATCTTAGGTCATTCGCGACCTCCAAGAGAGTAATATAATGTTGTCTGCACAGCTCCCTAGGACACAGGATGGCTTTGTGGCCAATCCTAATACGGATTACATGACTAATTAGTATATGAACAACACCTAGGTTGCCACTAATATTCTTGAGGAGGCGCACTATCTCAGTACTCCTCCAGCACCAGTACATCTTAGTACTCCCACAGCTCTAGTACATTCCATGATACTTGAGGAGGTAAAATTTTGTAAGATTATTGTTTAATAAACATTTAATATATTGATTGTTATTTAATTAAAAATTTAATCAATTAATTTTGCAGGGTCTACAGTGCAAGCTTGTTATATGCACTTAAGATAATATAGGGGATACTGGATTGATGTACCTTACGACAGATCCAGATGCTGTTTGCCATGGGATACGATTAGGAGAGCTTAATGTGCGGGTGAATGTTCAGGAGCCATTGGTCCCTGAAGCAGCCCTACCTCTACCAGTTTTTGACTATACATTGGTAGGAGAAGCTGTGGGGTCATTTTGTTAATGACTTAGACTTTTAGTCATTTTACGAGAAGAAGAGGTAAATATTTATGCTTTATTTATTGATAATAATTAAGTTATTAAATAATTGTTATTTTAATGTTTTTTTGAAATTTATATATTTTACCAGGTGGAGATTTATGTACGAGCATCAAAAGGCAAGGCAATAGCTCATTGAGACTCGAATAGTACTCCCCATTCGCCGACATCTCCACCGACCAATGAAAGTCAACAGCAATTAATCATATTTGACCTACCACCGAAGCTGAGATTAATGAAGATGGTAGTTACCACCGTTTTCAACCAAGAAGGTCTCACGCGGCTTCAATTCAACATGGGGAGGGGTATGATAGGCAATTCTTATCCTGGAGTGCTGACACATGAGGATATCAACATATTTTGTTAGATGTAGGACTTGGGTATGGATTGCGTCTTATTCTATATGAAGTAATGCAAATTAATATTTGAAGTTATAATTACATTTTTTGAAATTTAAAATTTACTTAAATTGTACTTGAAATGATGTTTTCTTGCAAAAAGTTGTATCAACATCTAATCCGCACTGGAGATGTTTTGTTGTATGCTTTTATTGATTCACGTGCGGTACAGAATGTTAGACTTGATATGTTGGCATCCCGAGCTAAGCAATTGGTCAGACGGTGGAAAGATCAACCCGATTTCAATAGGATATGATTAATTCCATATCATTGTTGATACAATTTAATTATATGCAAAATTATTACTTTCTTAAATATTTATATATATAGTATATTATTTATTTTTAATATTGATGTTTATTTTAGTGCTCATTGGACGCTTGGTGTCGTGGACCCGTACCTGGGGTATATTTGGTTTTTTGATTCCACCAACACCAAATTTAATGTTGATTTCAAGCGATTAATAAGCAAGTAAGTTAATTTAAAAAATTAGTAAGTTAACTTTAGTGATTAATTTATTTTTAATAATTCTTTTTATTTAGAAAATGATATATATATAGAGCTTGGACACTGTGGAATAAGCCGAAGAGGCAAAGGTCAAAGAATAAATTAATTAGTTGGTGAGGCGAAAAGATAAAATATATGAATTATTTATTTCATTAATGTATTAGAAATTATGTATATTAATATTTTAAATTAATTTTTGTAGACACCATTGCAACCTACAAGTCATGAGTGTGCATATTATGTATGCATGATGATGAGGAAAATAATAAATGTTGATTCATCTGTACCACAGTCTCAGTTACATAATATTGTAAGTATAATTTTAGCGTAACTGTAAATTTATATATAATAATATGTTTGATTTTTATGTACAATTTAAAAATTATGTTTGGGTACAAGACTTCGTGGATGAATTTGGAGAGGATTAGGCTGAATATTTTATTGAAAGAGTTTCGAACCCTTCAAATTTGTTAAAGCAGTATGATTAGTTCAGTTTAATTATTAATTATGTATAAGAATTTTGTAATTATTAATGTTATTGTGTAATTAGTAATTAGTATTGTATAATTTGTAATTTTATTTTAATTAGAATTGTTTATATTTTTGTATAATTTAATATAATCAATTTAATATTTATTGTTTTTTATATTAGTTATTATTTTATTAATTAAAATGATATTATTCATTAAAATTTATATATTAAATAAACATATTTAATATAAAAAAACTAAATTATATATATATATATATATTCTTATATACATAAATATATAATATAGACGACGTTTCACAATTAGCCACGTGGCCAAGTTGAAATACTTCAACGACGGGCTGGTCGTTGAATCTATCGTCTATATTAATGTATCAACGACAGTTCCTTACAAGGACCTGTCGTCTATATTGCCACATAGACGATGGTTTTTATATTGAAGTTGTCGTCTATATAGTTGCCATGTGGCATTCGCATGGCATCAGTATGGTTTTAGACGACGTTTTGGTCCGTCGTCTTAAAGTTTTAAACTTCAATTTTGAAATGTCGTCTATGTTTCTGATTATTGACGATGCCTAATTAGATGACTATTTGGGTTCATCATTGTAAACACTTAAATCGTCGATTTTTAACCAACATTTTTATCCTATTTTCTAGTGGTGATTTGGCGTTTGGTTTCTGTTTTCACAGTGGTTTCCTGGTGGTTTTGGCAGCTGTTCTATCAGTCTCATGGTGGTTGCAGTTTCAACGTCCACGGTGTTCTATCCTTTATGCACTTTCAGGTATTTGGGGTTTACGAAATTGGAAGTTGATTTCCTTAGGTAAAGTTTTTTTATGTACTTTTGCTTTCAGAAGAGGATAAGAAACAAGTTTGGGCAATTGGTTCGGTTGTTCTAAAACTGAGAATTTTGCTGCTACATGAACGGTCTTCTGACTTCAATCCATACATGCCCAAGTTTACAAACTCTCAAGTTTGGGTTCTTTTTACCTTAATTGGGTTTATTAGCATCGGCATATTCTTGCTGATTTAGCTAGATGTGTAGGGGTTCCTCCAAAATTTGATGAAAATACTTTAACTGGTGAGTTTGGTCATTTTGCTAGCATGTAACGATCGTAATTTTTGCTTACTCTTCTTCTTTGTGTTTTGGACTAGGTTGACCATTTGGGGGCTTAATATTGAATTTTTTTTTGGGAATCTTTTTACTCAAACCTTTTCAAGCTTGGCATAAAGGATTTCGCCACAAGTTCGTAGACTGTCAGCACGACCAAATCAGAGTTATAGATTGTAAGTTATGGTTAATCAAAGATTGTATTTTAATTGAGGCAGATTTTGTTTCTACCGGGTCTTTTGTTTCAATACTTTTTAGGCATTTTAATTCAAATAAAGGTATTTTATAGTTTTTTTCAACTACCAATAATTGTTGTGGGTCTTAGGGGACTTGAAATAAGGGTTTCACCCTCTTTGGACTGCACAATTTGAATTTCAGAGAGAGAAAGAGGCGCTGGGAGAGAGAGAGGGGGTATTTTGCACTGTAGCAATACCACCTTTGGTCGGCCATATCTTCCTCGTCTGGTGGAGTTAGGACATATCCTTGGTACCAATGGAAAGCTGGTGAGATGATCTATACGTTGGTACCAAGTTTGATCTTGGAAAATTGTCATAGCACGTCTGAAAACGGCCTCGAAGTCTCAAAAAAACCACCCGCGGCAACCACCACCTCCACCTAGATCTACTCTGTTTTCCGGCGAGTGGCACAACATAGCCACCACCACGAGCTTCAGACCAAGCCATTGACTTGATCTGCAGTTGGCCGAGCTCTGACTACAATTCCACACTCCTCCGCCTTCCGTGCTCACCCGCCATAGCTGATCTGCTCCATCGCCGATGAGTGGTGGTGCATCGCCCATCTAGAAAGCTTCCCCTCGTGTTAGTGAAGCGAACCCGAGGTCTCTCTTTTGCCTCCTCCGCAGTTAACCCCCCGACGGACTCAAGCTTTGGCCGGAACTTCATCCCCTCCTGTGAGGCAAACTGCGGTGAGTGGGTGATCACCACCCATCCCAATGCGTTCATTGGGTAGTGGGAAAGCTTGCTCTATCGTCAATTTGATCCAATTTTGATCGGATTTAGAAACGCCCAATTTCGGCCGAGGTCCAATTTTCTAGGACCGATTCCGATCATTCGTTGTGAATAATCTTCAAATTGAAGGTAGATTCTTGTTCCTTAGATCGTTAATTTCGTTTTGGTATAAAGTTTGTAGAAATCGAACTTGAAATGGAATAATCTAAAATTTTGGGGATTTTTCCGTTAAGGCACTTTCATAATTAATGAAATTGAAAGGTTATTTCTTTAATTTTGTAGAAATTTTAATTTCAAAGAAACATTGTGGCTTTTGTGAAATTTAAGAATTTTGGGGCAATTTTCTGATATTTGAAATATTTGATTGTTTTCGTAAAATTTTCCAAAATAGAAGATTTTGGAAAATTGTTTTAAAATAAAAGGATTTGAAAAAAAAATTGATGATATCCGGTGATGGATGATTTCAGAGATGTTTTTTAGGGGTACCACACAATATTGAGATATATGATTATATTGCGCTATTATTATTATTATATTATGCCATCCTCTGCTGCTGACATGTGTCAGGAGAGAGATGATGAGGATCCTGCCATAACGTATTTGGGACGTCGGTACGTTGTGATGAGTTATACCCCCCTCCCCCACCTGTGACGCCATCAGTGACAGGACCCGCCCCGGAAATCCCTCCGGATTTCCCGGAGAGGCCCCGCCTGAGGAAGATTCCACCAGAACCCCTCGGGGCAACCGACAGAATCCTCCTCCGAAAAGGGTAATAATCAAATAAACAAGTAAACAATAATGGGACGAATAGTAAATAAGATATGAACGAAAAGTAGATAAAATAAGCACCACAATAAATTAACGAGTCATAATGAATAAATAAGAAACAATGTATGAAGTAGGTGGGAATGACAGAGCCACTAAGAGTGATAGACAAAAATATAAGTGATACAAATCCAACATGAACAGAATAAGATCAGAGTCTAATACATAAGAAGAAGTAATAAACAGATGCGATAAGCGGATGCGATGCCGATGCGAAATGCCGATGGTAGTCCACGGGAACCTGCAACTAGGACCTAGGGAACGAAGTAAAAATAACAAAACGTGAGATATAAATATCTCCGTGAGTGCTCCTAGATAACTACAAAATACAATTTCAGCCGTTAAAACCTTTACACTCAAACCTCAAGTCACTCAGTTGAAAGGTTCCCCGTTTTGAAAATCATTTCGCAAAACCCTCGGTTTACCCCAAATCATTAAATCAATAAAAACGGTTTAGGGGCGAAAACGTAATTTAAAACAATTATCGAAATCACGTACCAAACACTAAAAACGTAAATGAAATCCATAATAATTAATTGATGGTCAAACACAATTTCATAAACGATCAAGCAAATGGGTCAAAATCTGAAACCAAAGGCCATAGGCCACAATCCATAAAATCAAACCATCAATTTAAAATCAGAAACCAACCAATATAAAACCAAATCGGTATAAACTTAGCAAACAACAATTGTAAAACCCAACCAGTATAAATCAGCAATCAATATAAAACCATATCTGGTATAAAATCCGCAATGAATCAGAACCATCATAAAACCAACCGGTACCACAACATATATCGTGCCGTGTGACCCTCAGCGTCCTGACGGCGTCACATGCGGAGGAGGGAGGCTCAGTCATCACAACAAATCGGCGTCCCAAATCCGTCATGGCAGGATCCTCATCATCTCTCTCTCGACACGTGTCCGCAGCAGAGGATGGCATATATAATAATAATAATAATAATAATAGCGCGCATAGAACTCATATAACTCGGTACATCTCGATACAGTGTGGTACTCCTCAAAATCATTTATAAAATCATCCATGATATCATCAATTTTTCAAATCCTTTATTTTTAAAACCATTTTGCAAATCCTTTTATTTTTAAACAATTTTCCAAAATCTTCTATTTAACAGAATTTATGAAAAGCAACAATTATATCGAATATTAAAAAATTTGCCCCAAAATTTTCTTAAATTCCACAAAGTCACAATTTCTTTGAAATCACCATTTCTACAAACTTGCTAAAATATTCAAAATCCATAAATCACCAAAACCATTTAAAAACATCAATCTCATAAATCCCATTAAAATCACAAAGCATATAAATTTAAATCATCAAGCATCTAAATCAGCATAAATATATATTTAAATGCATAAGAAATTCCAATCAAACAAGTTGTATACGATTAAATCATCATAATATATAACCCAAAATGTTTAGAAAATAAATGCACTCACAGGTCTGAAGCGTGCTCCTGCTGGATCTCCGGTCCAGCCCTCGATCGCGTACGAGCACCTAAAAAGAATTTACAGAGAATAACTTTTAAAAAAAACCCAAAAATTAACCAAAGGCTCGTAGAATCCTCTAAGCCTCCAAATACAAGATTAAAACACTAAATACTAAGATTGCCCAACATTTTCAGTAATTGCGAAAATGTCCCAATATTTTAGTCTCCAATACAAGATTAAAACACTAAATACTAAGATTGCCCACCATTTTCAGTAATTACGAAAATATCCCAATATTTTCGAAAATTACAAAAATGCCCTTAATCGGCAAAAATCCCTAAATTCAATGGATTTTTCCGTTTCAAGTCCGATTTCAACAAACTTTATACCGAAACGAAATTGAAGATGCAAGGAACGAGAATCTACCTTCAATTTCAAGATTCGTTGTAGCAATTGATCGAAATCGATCCCGGAAGATCGGACCTCAACCTGAATTGGGCGTTTCTAAATCCGACCGAAATTGGGTCAAATTGACTGGACAGCAAGCTTGCCCACGACCCCGGGAACGCGTTGGGACGGGAGGTGAGCACTCACTCGCCGGAAAAGGTGGAGATCGGCGGCGGCGCGTGGAGCTCGGTCACGGCGGCGCGTGGGCGGCGCGTGGGCGGCGCGTGGGGCGCGTGTGGTGGTCGTCGGAGCTCGAGAAAGTGCAGATCTGGTCGCCGGCGTGTTCTGAGTCCGATGGTGGTGGCTGTGTCGTCCCACTCGCCGGCGATCGGAGTAGATCTAGCCAGAAAGGTGACTGCCTCGGGGTGGTTTTTCTGAGACTTTGCGGCGGTTTTCCGGCGTGCTCCGGCAGTTTCCAGCGTCAAACTTGGTACCAAAATGTAGATCGTCGTCCCAGCTTTCCAACGGTACCAAGAACTCTCCTTAACTCCACCGGAACAATGAGATATGGCCGGCCAAAGGTGGTGTCGCGACTGTTCAAACTGTTCACGAGCTCTCGGTTTTGTTGCGATTTCCGGCAATCCAGGTGGTTTCACGGCGAACCACCGGTGGGGAAAGGAAGAGGAGGTTGCCGGCTGCAAGTTTGGTGTTGGAGCCAGTCCAATCCGGTGGCGGAAACAGCCGTTACCGGCGAAAGAAATGAGGCGCGGGGGTGGCAGAAGTGACGCGGGTAAGGTCTGAAAATTTCCAGACTTGGCCAAAATTTAAGGATGCAGACAGGGGCATTTTCGTCCGCAAATATTACAAAACTGCCATTACAATCAGAAAATAGCTAAATTACGAAACTGCCATTAGAAGATGCTTATTTTTAAAATGACGCTGTTTCGTCTCCACAACTCTCGAGCATCATTACCACTTTCATCCTTTGCTTGGACAAAATGCTTAAATCATCATTAGGCCTCGGAAAAGTGTTCAAATCACTGGGAAACTTGAATCGATCTTCATCCATAATTCTTTTCACAAGTCCAAGCATTCCCTCTTTGATCTTCTTAGCTCGAGAACGCGTTATTGGTCCACTTCGCAACGTAATGTCCTTATCACGAATATCCATGCTAGAAGAGCGCTCGATGCCCACATCACTCCCTCCCTCTTCAAAAAGATTCGTCCTCGAATCTGCATCCATGTCAAAAGGAGAAAGATCAGCAACATTAAATGATGCAGACGTAAGGCTGAAAACTAACCCTAAAAACGAAAATAGCAAATATTACAATACTGCCATTATAATCTAAAAATAGCTAAATTATGAAACTGCCATTATAATCCGTAAATAGCTAAATTACGAAACTGCCATTATAATCCAAAAATAGCTAAATTACGAAACTGCCACTATAATATGAAAATAGCTAAAATTACGAAACTGCATAGTTGATGGGGGTAGTTGTGCTAATGTTGCTAGTACTACTTTGGTTGAAAAGTTGGGACTAGTATGTGAAAAACACCCTAACCCTTATAGGTTACAATGGTTGAATGACAGTGGGGAGATTAAGGTAAATAAGAGAGTGAAAGTTGCATTTTCTATTGGAAAGTATAGTGATGAGGTTTTGTGTGATGTAGTACCTATGCAAGCGGGACATATTTTGTTGGCTAGACCATGGCAATCCGATAGGAGGACTATCCATGAAGGTTTTAAGAATAGGTATTCTTTTGAGCACAATGGAAAGAAAGTCACACTTGCACCATTATCTCCAAAAGAGGTGTATCTTGAACAATTGAAACTATTCAAAGTTTCCTATGGGGATTTGGGAAGTGAGGCAAATAAAATAATTGAGTGTAAAGAGGCCAAGAGTGAAAAGAATAAAAATAAAGGCCCAATAGTGAGTGATTGCACTAGTAATAAAGAGGAAGTGCAAGAGAGAAAAGTGAGAAGAGTGAAAAGAAAAAGAGTTTTTATGCAGAAGAGAGAGAAATCAAGAGTGCATTCTTAGGCAATAAAGCAATATTATTGGTGAGGTTTCGAGAGGTTTTGCTTTGTGAAACTAACCTTAACCTCGATTTGCCTAGTGTTTTTGTCTCTTTATTGCAGGATTTTGACGATGTTTTCCCAGAAGAGATGCCGACTGGATTGCCGCCATTGAAAGATATTGAGCACCAACTAGATTTTGTACCTGGAGCAAGCATTCCAAACCGACCAGCCTATCGTAGCAATCCTGAGGAAACGAAGGAGTTACAAAGGCAAGTGGAGGAGTTGCTAGCAAAGGGTCATGTTAGGGAGAGCATGAGTCCTTGTGCTGTACCGGTCTTATTGGTACCCAAGAAGGATGACACATGGAGGATGTGTGTTGATTGTCGAGCACTGAATAAAATAACGGTAAAGTATCGTTATCCCATTCATAGGTTAGATGATATGCTTGATGAATTACATGGTGCTTGCTTATTTACTAAGATAGATTTAAAAAGTGGTTACCATCAAATTAGGATGAAGCAAGGGGATGAGTGGAAAACTGCTTTTAAAACAAAATATGGTTTAGATGAATGGATGGTTATGCCTTTTGGGTTAACTAATGCTCCTAGTACATTTATGCGATTAATGAACCATGTTTTAAGGGAATTTCTAGGAAAGTTTGTGGTTGTATATTTTGATGATATTTTGATATATAGGAAAAGTTTAGATGACCATGTGATGCATGTTAGCCAAGTGCTAGATGTGCTTAGAAAAGAGATATTATATGCTAACCTTAAAAAGTGCACATTTTGTATAGATAGGCTTGTCTTCCTTGGTTTTGTTGTGAGTGCACAGGGTGTTGAAGTAGATGAAGAGAAGATCAAGGCTATCAAGGAATGGCATACACCTAAGAATGTGACTGAGGTAAGAAGTTGATGCGGGCATCATAAAGCTATATTCTACCATTGGAGCAAAATATGATGATTTAAGCATGATGTCCAAGCAAGGAATGAAGGTGGTAATGCTGCTCGGGAGTTGGGAGACAAAACGACATCATTTTAAAAATAAACAACTTAGAATGGCAATTTCGTAATTTAGCTATTTTCGGATTATAATGGCAGTTTTGTAATTATTTCTATTTTCGGATTATTTTTATTTAGGGTTAGTTTTTAGCCTTAGGATTACCTTCCTAATTTCCTTAGGATTACTTTCCTAATTTTCTTAGGATTAGTTTCCTAATTANGGTTAGAAACCTTTACAAAATTACTAAAGGCCTTTTATCGTTATCACGTATCACACTGAAGTAGTCTAGGTCTCCACAGATAAGTAGATTTAGTAACAAAAAATTATCTTATGTTTTATAAGATTATGCTCTATGTCTTGCATCTTGTTACCAAATATTTCTCTTGAGTTTTTGGTTTTTTTTTAGTTAGAGATAAATAAATATATATAATACTAAATATGATATAAACAAAATAAATAAATAAATTAAAGAAATGCATTTACAATTATTCTTTGTTTTCATATACCAATTAATGGAAAATTAATAATTTTTCACTTTATTTTTGCTAGAAGTGACTAATAATTAAGAGGTGTAAAAAATTTGCATCTCTGATTGATACTTTGATCAGCTACACTTTACTATAGTCATTATCTAAAACAATAAGTTCCAAAGAAGAAGAACAAAAACCCCTTGTACACCTTAAATTTCCCAAAACCCATCAAAACCACAGCTTGCAAATCCCAAAGAACTCACAACTTGGGAATCACCATTCCAATTCCCTTCGCTACTACTTATTTTGGCATTTGAAACTCCATTACTAAAAACACCAATTTCTTGCTTGCATGGTTTTATTCCAAATGGCACAAAACTAGCAGATACCAATTCTTCTCGGAAACAAAGATTTGGGTTATTCCAAGCCCCAAAACATCTACCAAATCTCCTATAGAACCCTTCTGAGAATCCAAGCTCTCCTGTAAAATTGTTTCCATTAAGGTAAATTGTACTAATATTAGGCATAGATTCCAAATTTGTGGGTATATTTCCCGAGATATTATTATTGTCAAGCCCCAAATATCTTATCCTTTTCAATTCCACCATAGATTCTGGAATTTTCTCTCCCAAAGCTGTTTTAGAAAGATCCAAGATTTCCAAATTCTTCATATTTGCTCACTGAATCCTATCCAAGTCACCCCCAATTGGATTTTTGGACATCACCAATTCCTTCAAGGAAACCATTTCTTCAATTTTCTGAGCCAACCCACCTGACAATTTGTTGTTCCCAAGGTCTAAAAGTGTCAGATTGTTGAGCTTTCCAATATCTTCCGGTATAACACCTTCCAACATATTGGTGCTTAAATCAAGCTTTAGCAGTAAAACTAAACCTCCAATACTCCAAGGTAATGGACCTGACAGGTTATTCCTGCTTGAATCAGATATTAAAAGCTGGGTCAAAAACCCAAAACTTTCAGGAATTTGACCCACAAATTGGTTTCCTGAAAGGACAAGTTTCTTCAAATTGGCTAAATTTCCTATCTCCATAGGTAACTTCCCTAATAGTCCATTTTCAAGAAGCACCAAAAATTGGAGCTCTCTGAGAGAACCTATGGTGGTTGGAATTGTTCCAATGAGACCTCGGTTTGATCTGAATTCTAAGGATTTTAAGGTGTTTGTAAATTTGGTCCAGTTCAGAGTGGAGATTGTAACTGGGTTTTGGTTTGGGTTAGTGAAGCAATTGAAGAAAGAGAGTGATTTCAAGTGGTTGAGATTGAATAAATGGTGTCAAAATGCTGCATTTGGGGAGCAAATTAGAGAGTTGTCATAAACTGGTCCGATGTTTATATTGCTAATATACCATAAACCTTCACGGAAATCACAGAAAACTCCCTGTATATATGTAGAATATCATCAAAATCATGAGCTACTTTTTAACTAGAAAATCATGTAACATATAGTGGGAATTAATTAATTAAATTAAAAAGTTGTAGATGTTATGTTATATATCCCCAAAAAAAAAAAAAATAGTTTTCTCTTTAATATCCTTTTTATTTTTTGGTTAAAATTAATGTTACCAAACATCACTTGTTTGCTCTCTAAATTTCATAGAAGTAAATTAGTTAAATAATAAAGACTCCTAATAAAGTCAATGTTATTATTGCAAAGAAAAAATTATAAATACAAAGTAAATATCTTTTATTATTATTATATTTCATTGAAAAACAAGTTACTTTTAACGTTGATAACTTATTTATTTTTAATTTTTAGTTTTTATTTTTGAAAATTAAAAGTGAAAATGCGTTTGATAGCTATTTTTATTTATTTTTTAAAAAAAAATTAAAAAGAAAAATGCAATTGTTAATTATTTTTTATTTTTTTAAAACAAAAATCATTTTTATTTTCATTTTCATTTCCAGTTTTCATTTTTTTTTTGTCTTTGATAATTGCAGGATACAAGACAACTCGAACAATACTTGAATTTGAGGTCATCTGGTCCTTACCAGAACCCAGGACCGCCCAGTTCGGACTAGAACCCTAGACCGCCAAGTCTGAGCCGGAACTTGGGACTGCCCGGTTTAGGTCAGAACCCATGACCGCCTGAGACTACTTGGTCAGAGCTGGAACTTGGGTTTACCAGGTCGGGCCGATAACCAAGACCGCCTGGTTTAGGACGGATCCTGAGACCGCCCGGTTGGAGTTAGAACCCGAGACTGCCCGGTCAGGCCAGTATGCAAGACCGTCCGATTTAGGCTGAAACCCAAAACTGCCAGGTCAGTCCTGTACCCAAGACCGCTTGGTTTAGGCCGAGACCACCCGGTCACGGTCGAATGTGAATTTGTTTAAATTTATTTATAAAGTTTTAAAAAAATTATAAAAAATTAATAAAAAACAAAAATGGTTACCAAAAATTATTTTTTTTCATAAAAAAATCAAAAAATGGTTGTTGTTTTCATTTTTTTTACTTTTAGCAAAAACATAAATCAGAAACCATAAAAAAAGTTATAAACTATAAATCATAAACCATAAATAAATGCTAAAAACCAAAAATAAATAGTGAATGTGATAACAAACATACCATATATAAATATAAATGTTTTTCAAATACAAGTTTCTTTTTCTTCTTTTTTTTTTTTTTAATTTCATGTATGTTGAAATATATAGAAAAAAATAGTATCAAACCTGCAACGGAGTCCATCCACAAGGATCTGGATAGAGATTTGAACCGTTCGACCATTTACCCACAAACCCTTGAATGGCAAATCTTTCTCTTTTTCCTCCGTTGGTGCTACTACTGATAAAGCTTCTTCTTGACCTTTACAGTACATAACAAACAAGATATTGCAAAATCCACTATGCCACAAACTTTAATAGGTGACACTAAATACGTGACGAACTCAAAAAATTGCATCGCAAAAATTAATTGACGACGCAAACACAGTGCGTTGTCTTTATTTGAACAAAACAGCGACATAAAAACGTCCCCAAAATGTGCGCAAAATTTCTTTTGCGACACGCATTCGACAAATGTCGCGAAAAATCTGGGGCGAAGCATATTTGGCGACACGCATTCTGCAAATGTCGCAAAAAATATGCGCGCCAAATACACTTCGCGACGCTAGCGTTGCCAATAATCAACCTTTAGCGACACTAGCGTCGGTTATAATCAAATTTTTTTTTTAAGAAAAATTGACGTAATTTTATCTCTTAAACTAAAAAATTTATAATTTTAAGTCTTAAATTGTATATAAAAAAAATACACTATCTAATTATATAGCATAAAAATTATAAAATCCATAATATTCCAACTTAGCATACATAATTATTAATATTTCATGCATATTTTATATGTATATTTATAGGTATGCATGAATTAATATAAACATATGTTTGTTCAGTATGCACTATACATATATATTTATGTTTATATGATATCATATATGGTATATGATTGATTGTATAATTACCAAAAAATAAATTGATAGTATATATATATTAAAGTATATATAAAATTATATAAATTAAATATTTACTATTTAAATCTAAATTAACACAATATTATACATAATTTTTTTTTACTTTAAAATATTAACTTAATTTTAAATTTTGAACCACAATTTATAATAATAAATATTATATTTAAAAAAAATTAATTGGGTATTGGTGACGCTAGCGTCGCCAATAATCAACCTTTAGCGATACTAGCGTCGCCAATAATCAATTTTTTTAAGAAAGATTGACGTAATTTTATCTCTTAAACTATAATTTATAATTTTAAGTTTTAAACTGTATATAAAAAAAATACAAATATATAATTATGTAACATATAAATAGTAAAATCCATAATATTCCAACTTAGCATACATAATTATTAATATTTCATGCATATTTTTATATGTATATTTATATGTATGCATGAATTGATATAAATATATGTTTGCTCAGTATGCACTATATATATATATATATATATATATTTATGTTTATATGATATCATATATGATATATGATTGATTGTATATAATTATCAAAAAATGAATTGATAGTGTATATATATATATATATATTAAAGTATATATAAAATTATATAAATTAAATATTTACTATTTAAATCTAAATTAACACAATACTATACATAATTTTTTTT
>QANX01007768.1:75787-155623 GCA_003254975.1 Ochetophila trinervis
CCCCCCCCCCCTCCCCCTCTCAAACCGAGGCCACTGTCTAAAATTTTCTTCCTCTCAAACTCTAACGGCGGTCGGACTCAATCCCAACCGCACCTTTCAAAAATACAAGCTGCCACCGCCGGACTTAAACCCAGGTGCATGTGTCAAAAATACACGCCACTGCACCCGAACTAAAACTCATGTGCATTTTCATTTCAAACCGATCCATTCACTTCTTCGTACACACGTTGCCGGATTGTTGGGTTCATTTTCATTTATATTCCCGACTGATGGATTCACAACTAGGAAAATATTGTTTTATGCTCCCTGATTATATAGCCAATGTAGAAATGAGAAATTCCGATGAGCGATAACTTAAAATTTTACTTCGATGGAGAGATGTAGAAAGGGATCAACTATGATTTTTTCCGTATTGGTCAATATACTATAAGTATTCTAATACTACAATAGATTATTTGAGTTTTATTAAAACATATGTAATTAATACATTTTGTAGAGACCATTGGATGTTGGGTGTTGTTGACCCATACTTAACAGTCGCATGATTTCATGATGTGCTTCCGAAGAACAACCGTCAAATAATGGCCGACTTTAGGGGTTTGTTTGATAAGTAAGTCTGCATAATTAACTATATATGTGGTGGTTATTAATAAAATTTAATAATTAATATTTATTGCTGATATTATTTCTGGTGATACATATTATGTATGCATAATATACATATAAGGCGTACTTATTTTGGAACAGCGGTTTTAAAAAATTGGTCTAAATTAATTAGTGACGAATTTCGTCCCCAAAAAATGGTATCAACGATGAATAATTTTTGCTAAAAATGGTCTATCGCTGTCACCATTCATGGTAAATTTCGATACAAAAAATAGGAACAACTGCGACGCATGCGTTGCCATTTTGGTGGAGAAAAGGTGACGCTAGAGTCACCATTTCAGTGGACAACTGCGTCGCTGATTTTGTTGCGAAAATGCGACGTCAACGTCGCCAATGTATTTCATTATTAGGGACACTTTGCGTTGCCAAAAAGCTTTTTATTTAGCAACGTATATTGTCCGTCGCGAATATTTTTTACTTTCTGCGACATTTTTTTCCGCGATATAAGAATTTACGTCGCTATTTACAAAGAGCGATGCTATTTTTGCATTGCCTCTTGGAATTTTTTGGCTTAGTGAACCCAAGAAAAAGAAGAAGAAGAAGAAGAAAATTTGCTATACTAAAATCCTTCATTTGGCCAATCTATACCCACCAAAAAAAGCAGTTATAGAAATAGAAAATTCCTTTTTTTTTTTTTTTTTTTTTTGAATATAGAAATAGTAAATTCCAGGTATTGAAGGCTGATAAAAAGCCTAAAAAGCCAGAAACACAAGAACTTCTTTCAGAAAATGCAATATCAAGACAATAAGAGAAAAGGGCCACCGTCAGAATATATACATATAAATATACTTTCCTGGAAAACCCAGAAAATTAAAGAAAGAAAAGAGAAAAAAAATAAAAAATTGAAGATGCGAAGGAGTCAGAGAAAAGGTGAAAGAGTTTTTGAAATTTGTTTCCAAATTTTATAACTAATTATATATCTACAAACAGGAAAGCCAAAGTTGAGAGATACGGTTGATCAGAACTAGAAGATTCAAAGGACTCAAGCAGCAGCAGCTAAGTACTAGAAACACTTCTCGAGGCCAAACAAAAAATAATAGAAATAGCAACCACAATAATAAATTATCTTTATAGAGGTAATATAAATAATATTTGATATATAAAAAAATAATATTCATGAATAATATTTTTATAATAATATAAAAATATTCTCAAATAAAAAAATTATATTACAGAAATTCTATTTCACTAAAAAAAAAAAAAAAAATTACTATCGAAACTCTCCTAATAAATTGCTCAGTCAGAATGAAAGGGAGAAAGGAAAAAAAATATTTTTATCTTCTCTCCGTAATTTTTCTTTATTTTAATGTTACAGAAAACGTGGCTTTTGTAAAGACCGTACAGTCCACAGTCCAGACGCTAAAAAACTGGAAACTGTACTGACCAGAAAATTATCTTTGAAAAATTACGAGACACTGAAAACTGAATATGTATTTTGTAGAATAATTTTCAGTGGGGACGTCTACAATTTATCTAACTTGCAGACTTTATATTTTAGCTTTAAAAAAAATATTTTGCTTGACATGCAAGTTGATTAATTTCTTTCACTCATTCCGTTTTCTTGTTAATGGTCATTGCTATATGTAAATGTTTGATAAGTACCGGAAAAAAGTTTCTAATTTGGTGAAACTTGCTTAAAATGACCATTAGCAATGAAATTAGTGAGTAAAAAAAACAATCAACTGGCATGTCAATGAAAACATTGCTTTTAAGCTAAAATCATCATATCCGCAGTTTATATGAGTTGTAGATATCCACACTTGGAAATGATGGTATATTAATAGAGTTGTTCTCACAACCACGCCATTAGCCTTGAGACTGAAAAATGATAGGTATTCTATATAAATTTGTTGTAAAATACACAAACAATCAAATATACAGAATAGATGGAGATAAAAACAATACATGAAAAAAGAAACTTACTTGGAATAATATAAAAAATTTGGAAAACTATAAAAAATTTGGAATAATATAAAAAATTTGGAAAACTAACTTGTATTAGCTAGAAAGACTATTGCTTGTAGCAATGTCCTAAAGATAGTATTTATCTACTTCTATTGTGCTTAAAGCTCTGTAGGTGACTATCCTCGAGATAAAATTAGAAATTCGCACAGATTTTTAATCCTTGCTGAAATTTATTTTTCGTCCTCTTACTTAGTATATGAATATGTAGTAAAAATAAAAATAAAAATGTAAAAACAGTGACTAAAACCTGAGTTTTTTTTTTTTTAGTTTTTTTTTTTTCTGTAATTATAAAATTCTTAAAGTACCTTTCTATAGAATGATATAACTCCATTAAAGGTTATGTCATCTTTTAAGAAAGACAAATGTGTCTATCTGGAAGAAAACGCTTCATTTAGGGCTTTTAAGCAAATGTACTTATTTTACTGTAGTTAATTGTGGATATATAATTTACTTTAGCTCAAATATTAATTTGTTAGTGGTAGTTAGAATTTGTTAGATATGTCAATTAACGACAAAGTTAAGTGAGAAAAAAAAATTCATAAACACCAAATTGAACATAATTTCAAATTGTATTGCTTTTTGGCTTATATATATATATATTTGGTTCAAGTTTATACTATTTAAGATGTCCAACAAATTTTAACTATCACAAATGACATAAGCAAATTACCCCCAATTAACTAGGAAAAAAGTAAAACTAAAACTGAACATGTTATCAAACTAATGGCTTTATGCTTTTAGGAGCAATGTCATCCGTTGATCATCAACCTAGATTTGATAATAGCAGTTGAATATGGGGTGTAAAATCGGGCCGTCTAGCCCTGTTCAAGTCCAAAATTTAGGGCTCGAGCTGGACTTTTTAAGGTTAGAGAGAGAATTCGGGCTGGATTAGGCTAATACTCTAAATTTTAAGGCATAATGCCTAACCCTATAAGTATCAAGCTGGGTTTCGTGCTTAAGTATCATACTCGAGCTTCGGGTTTAAGGTTTAAGCTCAAATTTAAAACTTAATGTTTAATTTTAATTTTTTTTTACTTAAAAACGTATTATATATACAATAAAAAAAATTATAGTATGATATTTTATGTACTCAAAATGCATCATAAGTTTTAATTCTAATAGAAAAATTATAAGTTTCATCTTTCAAATATAATAGATTTGATTTCATTATACATATTAAATCAATAAACTAATTACATAGAAATTTTTAGGATTTAGATTAATAGTTGTTAAACGTATCGATATATACATAATATAGATAATTAACTATTAGTCTTTTATAATGTTTTTGTTAATTTGATGTAGTTTATGATTTAAACAAATGGTTATTTAGACATATAAAAAAATTGAAATGACTTATATCGGGTTAGGATTCATGCCAGCCCTAATGGTCAGGTTTCATGCTAGTCCAACATGTAACCCAATGAATCGAGCTTCGAACTTGATCTATACTAAAAATCTAGATCCAAACCCAAACCAAGATAAAATTGGGTGGTTTCAGGCTCAAGCCATATTGGAAAATTTGAAAAAGATTTTTTCGGGTTAGTTTGATCAAATTTTAAACTTTTGGACTTTTTTAATATGTCTATGTAAAATTTATAAATTAACTTATTAAGTGACAAACTTTATTTATGCAATTATTTAAACATAAGAATAAGCTCATTAGTTGGGCTTAAGACATTAATTAAAACCTTAGGAGGTTAGAATTTGCAATTTATAAATATACTATTTTATATTCTGTAGTGATACATTTTTACAAATTATTTTTTCAAAAATTCAAAATCACGTTATATATATATATATACATAACTGCTAATATGAGTGACGTAACCCATTATTAAATGGGCGACAGCCTATATCAGCTGGCTGATGTGTATACTCAGATGTATTAACCGCATGAATATGCATATCGGACAGCTGATATGGATTGTCGCCTATTGAGTGGTGAAGATCTCAGGAAATGGATTGGTAGTGTTTTAATTGGAGCCACTATAGGAAAAAAGAGATGCTAAACAAGTTGGGGTGTTACTCATGGCTAGACCTGGCAAAATGTTACACAACACGATAATACAACACGAAACGATATGATAATTTGCAGGTTTAGGTCTATGATATCGGGTCGGGTTGATATCAGTGTCACACGATAAGAAAATGGATTGAAACGGGTTAAAACACGTTAACACGATGGATCACGATAAGACACGATAAAAAAAATATTAATTTTATTATTTCATTATAGTTAACTTTTTACATTACTTTCTTTTTTTTAGTTTTAGAAAACTATAAAATTCAAATTTTATTTCATTGGAAAATTACAATTTTTATATCTATTTATATATTAATATTTTGTTTTAGATTCTATATTTTTTATTACTTATATTGGATGTACAATTTCAGTTTGGTTTATAATATTTTAAATATTTTTAAATTAATTTTAGTTTGTTTTATAATATTTTGAATATTTTTAAATTTATAATTGAAATGCATATTTTGTTTTTTAGTCATGATAAATATTTAATATAGCTTTAATTCGTAATATTTTACATATTTTAAATTCACAGTTATTATTTATGTTGAATTTTAGTATGTTAATATAATTTTTTTAAATGTTTAACATATCATTTGAATATGTATTTAGGCTTAATAGACATGAATTGATAATGATTTATCATTTGACAATATATATTAATTTAAATAAAAAAATATAAAACACTCACTTACATGTCTAGTAAACACGAATAAAATACGACACGAACACGAAACGATACGACACGAACACGGTTCAACACAAAAACTTAACAGGTTGGGTTCGAGTGAACAAAATTTGACACGACACGAATACAACACACCACGAACACGGTTCAACACGACACGTTGTCAGGCCTACTCATGGCTTTTAAGGTGAATGGTTTTCAAGGTGGTTTTTTTTTTGGTAAGGGCACTATTACAGAAATTGGCTATAGACGACGTCCTTTATTTTTATATAAACATCGGTTATCAAAGAAAGCCAATATTGGTACACTAAAATGACGGTCATTAACTATGAAGGGTAATAAAGACAATGGTCTGTCGTATAAAGAAAAAATAAATGACGGTTTTAAACAAAACCGTCGTCCATAATGTAAGTAATTACGACGATTCCTTTATAAAACGTCGTTGATATAGCCCTAAGACACGTGGCATCCACGCTGCTGCCACATGTTTGTTTATAGAATATATACAACGGTTCCTAAAGGAACCTTCATGTTTATTTAAAGTATAGACGACGGTTCCAGTGGGAAACTGTTGTTTATAATGTCCCAAGACACGTGGATGCCACATATCTTGTTTGTAGACGACGGCTGCAGATGGAACCGTTGTTTATAATGCTCCAAGATACGTGGATGATACGTGCAAACAGCGTCATTATCTGGGTAAAAACGACGAGTTTATCTTTGGCCCATTGTTTTTACCCATTCTTGTTCAAAAAAAAAAACAACAACAACGGGCCTGGCTCTAGACCCGTCGTTTTTATCGAAACGGCATTGTTTTGTCACCGTGTTATCTGGGTAAAAAAAACAGGTCTATCTCTGGCCCGTCGTTTTGGCTATGTGTTTTCTTCATTACATGCATCATCCTCTCTCATTTTCTCTCATTTCTTCAGAAACCCTAAGCACCCAAATCTGCCATTTCTCTAGAAATCCTAAGCACCCAAGTCGCCGCCGCTTGCTCCTCTTGCTCATTTTTTCAGAAACCCTAAACACCCAAGTCCCCCATTTCTCCAGAAATTCTAAGACGTCGCTGCTTGCTCCTTTTTTTCCATTGTGGTGGGATTATTGCTTCATTTCACAGAATATTTGTGATTTTTCAACCCGAAAATTTTAAGGTGAGTACTTGTCTATTTAAATTGTTTTTAATAAATTGTGAATGCATTATTCCATGAAAATGTTTGAACCCCTGCAGAATATTGAATATATTGTGTTCGTCTAGTTGTTAATTTGTATATGACGATCCTAACATGTGCATTAGAAAGTTTAAATATTGAATATAATGCATTATTTTGTTTGAATATTAAATGTTATTTGTTAAGTTGGTTGTTAATTTGTATATTGTGTATATAATCATTAATTGTATAAACTATCCAATAATATATATTAAACCCGATGATATGTATGAACTACTTGTGCATATATTGTGCACATTTTGTGTGAAAATTTTTATATGAAAGTTTCGGTTTAATTAGTAATAATGTATAAGAGTTTTGTAATTAGAATTGTTATTTTAATTAGTATTATTGTGTAATTAGTAATGTTATTTTAATTAGAACTTTTTACAATTTTGTATAATTAATATCTATAAAAGCTGCTGCAAAAAAAATAAAAATAAAAATAAAAAAATAAAACGACGGGCCTATGTGGGAACCGTTGTGTATATATCATGTATAAATGACAGTTCCTTCGTAAAAACTGTAAACTATATGTGCCACATAGAAGACGGTTTCAATCTAAAAACCATCGTCTATATAGTTGCTATGTGGCTTTTATGTTGCTTCGGTGTGGTTTTAAACAACGTTTTAGTCCGTCATCTTAAAATTTTAAACGTCGATTTTGAATCGTCATCTATATTTCTAACTATTAATAACGCCTAATTAAATAACGGTTTGGATCTGTTATTTTAAAACTTAAAATGTCAATTTTTTACCGGATTTTTTGACCATATTTTCTAAGAGTGGAGTTTTCAGGGTGTTAAATAAGGAGTAATAGCATTTCTACATAAAACAAATAAAGGAAGGATTGTAGGGACAGAGTAGGGTTTGTAGAGGACCAATTTTTAAGGCAGTCTTTCTCTGTGCATGAATTATAATGCAATGCATGCAGAGACAACCTCCACTCCACTGCCATCTTCATTTATTGAAGTATTATACATATAATATAGCCATTCTTTAGCCAACTGTCTTCTACATATATATATGTATAGCGCGTGAAAGACATATCTCAATAATTCATTTAACATTTATGTACTATGTTTGTAATTCCTTCTAACTTGAGAAAAAAAAAAAAGTAAATTTCAATTTTTTTTTGGGTCCTATAATTTGTTTAATTGGAAAGATTTTTTCATGGATTTATGACCAATTAATAAATTGTTAGTAATGTTATTTGCAATGACCCAAAACCTCACATTCCTCATTAAGTTGAATATAACTTTTTTGTTTTTAAATTTTAATAATTAATATTTATGAATTACAACGATTCAAATTTTTCATCTTCCATATCAAATAATAATAATAATAATGGGTAAATAAAAAGTTATATTTTCTGTTATATTTTCATCTTTCTTTTTCTTTTACCCATATGTTAATATTAACGAACTAAGTTTAATATTGACTAAATTTAGAATGTAAAGAATTTATATGAGGTTTTAGATTACTCCTCAAACTGCTAAGCGGTATCAGAAGCAGAATTAAAACTAAAAAAAGTGCTGTAATGTTCTATATCAAACCCCGTATGGTATTCCTCCCTCATATGGTTTTTAATCAAATTCAGAACATATACCATTATTTTTATTTTATTTTTTTTTAATCTGACATATACAATTATTTATTATTAGAGCTATATGGGACATCTAAAAATTTATACATGTAAAAGTCATTTGAAATGAATGTAAAAAAATTTCGACATGTATATTATACGAAATTCACAACTAGACGCCGCTAAATTTGTGTCACCTGAAGTAAAAAAGAAAAATCGATGCTAGTATCGCCTAACAACATATCGCTAGAAGTTGTCAATAATAGATGAGACTAATTCAGTGTTGCTTCTTGTTAGATAACAAAGGATCAGCTTAGCTCAAGTTTGTTAGCGTGCAATCCATGTCAGTACAAATTTGTTAGCATGCATGGAAGCTGATTAGTCTCGTGTTTAATACTGATAGTTAACACATGATTATTGTAAAAGCTAAGAGAAATCAATTTCCAATATTGTTAGATAGCGGTTTCTCTTATATATAAAAGAATTGTAACCCGAAGCTTCTGTGTATTGATTCGATGAGAATTATCAAAGTTTGCATTCTCAGTTTTCTCTCTTTTCTTTCTTGAGTTTTCTTTCTTATTTCTCTTAACTTTCTTCGCTTCCAAACACACTCTGTTTTCTCACATGGTATCAGAGCACATACAATGACAGATCAAACACCGATCATTACTATTTCCTCTTTTCCAAGCAATTTAATCAAGCTAAATGACAGCAATTACTTCATCTGGAAATCACAAATTCTTCCAGTGGTTAAAGGGCATCGGTTTGAGAAATTCATCATTTTCTCATCATTCGAATAAGCTTTTGGAGCTGAAACCAGAAGCACAAGCCCTACTATTCAAAGCATTCACGATGATGGACAGACAACTACTCAAACTACCTCTATTGTTGGATTTACTCCTCTAAGTTTTGCTCAATAATAGGAAAATTAGTACTTTCAAAATCAGTTTATTGTCGGTTGGCTTAAAGGCACGATCTCTTCAAAAGTGTTTGGTCACTTCGTTGGTAAGGATTCAACCTTTGATCTCTAGCATGCTATTGAAAGTCGTTATGCAATAAAATCACAAGGTTGAGTCTTTCATTATCGTAAACTAATTGCTAGCATAAAGAAAGGAAATCTTTCAATTGATGCTTTTGTTCTTAAAATGAAAGACTTGGTTAATAATTTGGTAGCTGCTGGGGATAGTGTAACTGAAACCAATCCAGTGAAGTATATACTTAGGAGATTGGGATCAGATTATGAACCAATCACAACAATTATTGCTATTAAACCTGAACAATTTACTGTTGATGAAGTTCAGAGTCATTTAATAGTTTATGAAGCACTACTTGAACAATTACACAGCACTATTACTCTTGACCTAAGCAATTCTTCTGCCAATCTTGTATCTGACAAGACTACACTTACCAAGGCTTTATCTTTGGTTAATCCTACTAGTTCGAGTAATAGTCAAAATCAAGGTTGCTTACCAGAAAATTTGTCTAGTGACTAGCAACAAATGTTTTATCAATGCTACTATTGTAAACAACTTTGGTCGAGGGTCTAATGATCAACTATTTTCTAATGATCAAAGTCGAGATTATAACAGACAAGGTTATAATCAATATTCTGGTGATAGAAGACAAGAGTACAATAGACAATGAGGTTTTAATCAAAAGTATCAAAGGAAAAGTTATTTTAGAGGGAAAGGTAGAGGTGCAAGAGGAAAACCATAGTGTCAATTATGTGGTAAGATTTGTCATACAGCATCTATATGCTATTACATTGCTGGAAATCTGATGAGTAACTATTTCAATCCTATTGGAAGTCATGTTCGATCATTTCCTAATTTCAATCAACTACAAATGCCATCCCCAAATGCTAACATGGTTTATCATTCTGGCCATAATCTTGGCATTTCAAGCTACCCTATTCTAAATGTATCACCTTCTGGTGGTTACAGTGTGCCAACTTCTATGGGAAATTTTTACAATCCTTCTGTGTTCAACAATTATAATGTTGTCCCTAATCAGTATTCTGGCAGTGCATCAAATCAAGCCTTTGTAACTATGCCTTCTGATCCAAGCTATCCACCATCAGTTAATGTTGTAACTCCTGTTACCATTGGAGATCCAAATTGGTATCTAGATAGTGGGGGCTACGAATCATTTAGTCAATAATGCTTCCATGTTAATTCAACAAATGGACTACAATGGTAAGAATAAGCTTTTAGTTGGTAATGGTTCAGGCGTACAAATTAAAGGTGTTGGTACTACTTTTCTGACTTGTGTTAATGGTTCTTCAATTCTTTTGAAGAATATATTAATTGTGCCCCTATTTACTAAAAATATCATTAGTATATCCTAGTTAACTCAAGACAAAGTTGTTATTTTTAAGTTCAAATCTGATTACTGTTTAATTAAGAATAAACAGTGGGGAGCAGTGCTAATATTGGGAAAACTTGAAGCTGGACTTTACAAGCTCTCAATGCCTTGTGGAGATTAACTTCAAGTCCTGGGAAGCTGAGAAGTTATCCTCAACTACAACCAGCTTTGTTCAACATAACTAGTGGTGGATTCAACAAGTTTGATACCTCAACAAGTTAGTTTCAGTTTCCAACTCAAGCTACTTAGTTTCCTATCTCCTTTAAAGTTTCAGAATTGTCATTCAATAATGCAAAGCCTGCTGTTAATTCCTGTATTTCAAATTATGTCAGTAATAAGGATAAATCAGTCCAATCTGATTCTGGCAATTGTAATAGTTCATTACAACTTTCAAGTGGTCTAGATGTTAACATGTTACATCAGAGACTTGGACATGTCTCAGAATTAGTATAGCAAAAGGTTTTGCAACTTTGTAATCAGTTTCAACATTTCAATAAAAATGATTTTGAATTCTATGATGCTTGTCAATATGGAAAACAACATATGGAATCTTTTCAAAGATCTCAAAGTTAGGCAACCTCTCCACTTGAGTTAGTTCACAATGATGTATGGGGACCAGCTCTTACATTATCTAAAGAAGGTTTCAGATATTACATTCACTTTGTTGATGACTTCATCAGATTTACTTGGATATATCCACTGAAAATTAAAGGAGAGGCATTTAACACTTTCATTTTGTTTCATAAAATGGCATAAAGGACCACTGGACACAAGTTGAAATGTCTCCAAACAAATTGGGGTAGTGAATATAGAAGCTTCATTCCTTATCTCAAGCAACATGGCATTTTGGCTAGGCATCTCTGTCCACATACACATGCTCAAAATGGAATAGCATAACGAAATGACAGACATATTGTTGAAACAGGTTTGTGTATGCTAGCACAAGCTCATATGTCTTTACAGTTTTGGTGGGAAGCCTTTAATATTGCTGTGTATGTTATTAAAGACAGCCAACAGCTGTTCTTACATTTTCAGCCCTTATCAAAAGTTGCATGGCAAAATAAATGATTACTCTTTATAGAAATTTTTTGGATGTGCTTGCTATCCTCATCTTCGAGTATATTCCTCTCAAAAGTTCCAATTTTGTACATCAAAGTGTATCTTTATTGGCTACAACCTTGAACACAAAGGTTACAAGTGTTTAAGTAGTTTTCGAAGAATTTATATTGCCAAAAGTGTGAGTTTTAATGAGAAAGACTTTCCTTATAAGAATGGGTTTTCACACGACAAAGTTGTCGAACCTATTTCTTCTATTTCTTATCCTAACTCAACTACAGGAGTACCTTTGGTTATTGTAAAACCAAACTCTATGGATTTTGAGTTACAGACCAAACCATCTAGTCTTGTGATTCACTTCAAGTCAAAACTCCATCTGCTAATAATCTACCTTTACCACAAGTTTATATTTCTTATGAAGAAAGTAATGATGCTGAATTTTGTCAAGATGAATTCAGTAATCAACAAATTCTTGAATCCAATGATCCACATATATCTGAATTCAGTGATCAACCAGAACTTGTACTCTCATACACTATTGTTGCAATATCCTCTCATAATAACAAGAAATCAGATGCTCAGAATGTTCATTTCATGAGAACAAGATCTAAGAATGGTATAAGCAAAACAAATATATTACTTGCTTAACAAGTAACATCTTAAAAGCCTACATCTGCTGTGAATCAAAAGTCTGTGGTTGCAGCTGAAACTGCAATTGTTAAAGAAGCTTTAAGGTGTCCAAAGTGGAAAGCAGCTATGGACAATGAATATGAAGCTTTAATAAGGAATAATACCTGGCTTTTGGTTCATACTTTTCCTAATATCAATGTTGTAGGAAATAAATGGGTTTTTAGGACAAAATACAATGCAGATGGGTCAATTCAAAAGTACAAGGCTCAGCTTGTCGCCAAAGGTTTTCATCAGAAACCTGGATTTGACTTTTTTGAAACATTTAGTCCTGTGGCTAAATGTAACATCCCGTTTTAAGAAAATACTAGAAAATTTGCAAAGTTGACCAAGTTTGACCATGAGTGGGCCCAAGGTTGACTTTTTGTGTGGTTATGTTTTGGCTTTGACTAAAGTACCGTTGCATAGAGTTAATCGATACAATTCCGTAGACTAGTAGTATGCCTGATTCGGAGCTAAGACCGAGAAGTTATGGTTCAAATAGTGTGAGGGGCATTTTGGTAATTTTGCAAATGCTAAAATTACCTTCTTAAATTTTCCAGAAATTTCCAAAAATAACATACCCCCCCTCGACGCTGGTTTCCTTTGCCCGTAGCCCCACCCCACCACCTCAACCTCTTTCACCGGCAGCAGCTGTTTTCTAGCTAGCTCGGGCCGGAAACTACAAGAAACTTGAAGCCAGCAACCTCCCCAACTCAACGGCTCTGGTGACCACCTGTGGAAATGCCCAGGTTGCCAAAAAATAAGAGAAATCTGGTCAACCCTCTTGTCTGCAATCGCCGGGCTCCTGTGAGAAATCGGCCAACCCACCACCCGAGAATCAAAACCGACCATCTCCTCTACCCAGCCAGACCATAGAGTGCCCGTGAAACTGCCAGATCGCCAGAAAACACAAAAAGCCGGTAAGTACTCTATGCCCCTATTCGCTGGATTCCGGTGAGTTTCCGGCGATGGGTTAACTCATTTCCACCTAATTTGGACCCTAAGAACCCAATTTTATCATCAATTTGGTGTAATTCTCCCTAGTTTGAATGGATTGAGGAGATCTCTTTATGCAGAACCCCAAGATTAAAGAATCCGAAACCCCAAAACACACAAGAAGTATTGTAACAATAATTGGAAACAAGAACCCGCCCTACCAAACCCTTAGATAACTTGTATCTAAAAACGTAGATTATAAGGCTAGGGAAAGAGAAGAATAATCGCCATAAAGTATTTATACTTTGATAAGAGAATTCAACTCCAAATGCAACAAGAAGTAGAAATTGATTCCTCACCTTGCAAAAACACTCCTGGGAGCAATAAGAAAATTAATTCTTTCAATTGATTAAAAACTTAAATATCTGTAATGTTGTGTTACAAAGGAATTGATCTCCCTTTATATAAGGATTAGGGTTAGATCAAGAATCAATCTAAACCATTAAATATTAAGAAAATAATCCTAAGGCTGAAAACTAACCCTAAAAATTGAAAATTGAAAATTGAAAATATTACAAAACGGCCATTATAATCCGAAAATAGTTAAAATTACCAAACTACCATTAGAAGATGCTTCTTTTTAAAATGGCGTCGTTTCGTCTCTGCAACTCCCGAGCATCATTACCACTTTCATCCCTTGCTTAGACAACATGCTTAAATCATCATTAGGCCTCAGAAAAGTGTTCAAATTTTTTTCACAAGTCCAAGCATTCCCTCTTTGATCTTCGTAGCTCGAGAACGCGTCACTGGTCCACTTGGCAATGTAATGTCTTTATCACGAACATCCATGCTTGAAGAGCGCTCGATGCCCACATCATTCCCTCCCTCTTCAAAAAGATTCGTCCTCGAATCTGCATCCATGTCAAAAAGAGAAAGATCAGCAACATGAAATGATGCAGACACATTATACTCACCTAGAAGATCAATCTTGTATGCATTGTTATTGATCCTCTCGAGCACTTGAAAATGTCCACCTCTAGCATCCAACTTAGACTTCCTTTTGTTAGGAAACCTTTCCTTCCTCAAATGTACCCAAACCCAATCACCTTGTTCAAATATCACTTGTTTGGGCCCTTTATTAGCCTTTTGCGCAGTTAACTTATTCCTCTTCTCAATCTGTAGTCGGGCCTTCTCGTGTATAGCTTTAACTAAGTTCGCCTTTTTTTGTCCATCTAAGTTAGAAAGTTCACTCAAATGTAAAGGCATCAATTCCAATACAGTTAAAGGATTAAAGCCACATAAAATCTCAAATGGTGAAAATCCAGTAGAATAATGAATAGTATAGTTATAAGCAAATTCAAGAAATGGCAAACAATCTTGCTAAAATTTTAAGTTTTTACCAACTACAGCACGCAATAAAGCACCTAAAGTTCTATTCACCACTTCCGTTTATTAATCGGTTTGTGGATGACAAGTAATAGAATACAAAAGCTTAGTCCCAACTTTCCCCACAAAACTTTTCAAAAGTGATTCAAGAACTTGACATCTCTATCCGAGACTATTGTCCTAGGTATCCCATGCAACCTCACTACATCTCTAAAGAACAAGTCAACTATATTTGTTGCATCATCAGTTTTATGGCAAGCAATGAAGTGCGCCATTTTACTAAATCTATCCATAACAACAAATATACTATCATGACCCTTCCTAGTTCTCGACAATCCAAAACAAAATCCATAGAGATATCAACTCATGGTTCAGTTGGCACAGGAAGAAGGGTGTACAAACTATGTGGCATAGACCTAGATTTAACTTGTCTACATGCCATACATTTAGCACAAATTTTTTCAACTTCCCTACGCATGTGTGGCCAAAAGAAATGTTCAGATAAAATATCTAAGGTCTTATGCACACCAAAATGCCCCATAAGACCACCACTATGTGACTCTCTAACAAGCAATTCTCTAATTGAACAATTGGGCACACATATCCTATGTCCACGAAACAGAAATCCTTCATGTTTATAGAATTTATGAAAAACACCATTTTCACATGCAGCATATATTTCACCAAAATCATCATCACTAGCATACATGTCTTTTAATTGTTCAAAACCCAAGAGCTTAGAAGTAAGAGTAGTGATTAAGACATATCTCCAAGACAGAGCATCGACCACCACATTCCCCTTACCTTGCTTGTAACAAATCACGTACGGTCTATGAACTCAACCCATCGTGCATGCCTCTTGTTAAGCTTTCCTTGCCCCTTGATATGCTTCAACGACTCATGATCAGTGTGAATCACAAACTCCTTAGGGAACAAGTAATACTGCCACACCTTCAAAGCATGGAAAAAGGCATACAACTCTTTGTCATATGTCTAGTAGTTGAGTTGAGCTCCATTCAACTTTTCACTAAAATATGCTATGGGACATTTTTCCTGCAATAAAATAGCACATATACCAATCCCAGAAGCATAATTAACCATTCATATAAACCATACTTAGTCCTAAATGCAGTATTTCATTCATCCCAAGGTTTCATCCTAATTTTATGGTATCCACTTTTCAAGTCTATTTTAGTGAACACATAAGAACCATGCAGTTCATCCAACATGTCATCTAACCTTGGTATAGGGAAACGATACTTTACCGTAATCTTGTTGATGGCTCGACAATCCATGCACATCCTCTACGTGTCATCCTTCTTAGGAACCAACAACACCGGTATAGCACATGGGCTTAAGCTTTCCCGCACATATCCTAATGCCAATAGCTCCTCCACTTGCCTTTAAAGTTCCTTCGTCTCCTCAGGGTTGGTTATATACGCCAGTCGGTTTGGAAGGCTCGCTCTAGGCACCAAGTCTATTTGATGTTCAATGCCCCTTATTGGTGGTAATCCTTTGGGCAATTCCTCCGGGAAAACTTCTTCAAATTCCTTCAACAAATAAACAAAAACACTAGGCAAACATGGGTTAAGGTTAGCTTCAAAAAAATAAAACTCCCTATACCTCACAAGAATTAGTGCTCTCTTGCATAAGCATGCTCCTTTTACATCTCTCACTTTTGCATAGAAATTCTTTTTCTTTTCACTCCTCACTTCACCCATGTTCTTCTCACAAGTGTTTTGACTCTCCATTGGGCCTTTCTTTTTATTATTTTCTCTCATGGCCTCTTTTCCCTCATTATTTTTGTTAGTCTCACTTCTCATATCCTAATTTGTAGGTTTATTCATCTTCAATTTATCAAGGTACACTTTTTTTGGAGATAGAAGTGCTAGGGTGTGCTTCTTCCCATTGTACTCAAAAGCATACATATTCCTATGCCCATCATGAACAATTCTCCTATTGAATTGCCACGGCCTATCCAACAAAATGTGCCCGGCTTGCATAAGTACTACATCATACACCACCTCATCAACATACTTTCCAATTTCAAAATCAACCTTCAGTTGTTTGGTTACTTTCACTTCCTCACTGTCATTCAACCATTGCAACCTATAGGGATTAGGATGCTTCTCACATTTCAAGCCCAATTTCTCTACCAAAGTAGTGCTAGCTACATTAGCACAACTTCCTCCATCCACTATCAAACTACAAATCTTTCCACCCACCATACATCTAGTGTGAAAGATATTCTCCCTTTGTTCTAGACTCTCCTCCTTAACTTTAAGGTTTAAGGCTCGCCTAACAACTAGAGACTCTCCCCTCATAGCATACTCTATGTTCTCCTTATCACTAGAATTATCCTCCAATGGTGGCACCTCGTTATTACTATCATTCTCAAACTCTGAAAAAATTTCACTACCCTTCAACAACATAGTCTTCCTATTAGGACATTCAGAAGCAATATGTCCTAACCCTTAACATTTAAAACACTTTATCTCCCTATGTCTAGTAGTGATAGTAGAAGAAGAAGAATTAGGAGTACCTTTAGGAGTGCTGACACTCTTATCCTTATTCTCGAAATCGAAGCTCTTCTTTTTGTCCTCAGGTTTCTCCCACTTTAAATTCCATTTAGAGTTGGAATTTGAGAAGCTTCGGGTAGTCCCTTTTCTTTTAAGTTGCTTTTCCACCTTGATTGCCATGTTCACCAAGTCTTCTATCTCTACATATGGATGTAGTTCCACAGTGTCGGAAATCTCTCTATTGAGTCCATTTAAGAATTGAGCCATGGAAGCCTCTCATTCCTCATCTATGTTGGCTCGGATTAGGAGCATCTCCATCTCTTTGTGGTACTCTTCTATCGTCATTGTTCCCTGTGAGAGCTGCTGCAACTTTTGGTGTACCTCCCGGTAATAAGAAGATGGTACAAATCTTCTTCTCGTCACCCTTTCCATCTCGCCCTAAGTTACAATTGGATTTTCACCATATCTCCTCCTAGTCTGCAATAATTGTTCCTACCAAACCAAAGCATAATCGGTAAACTCTACAGCGGCGAGTCTTACCTTCTTCTCATCCGAGTAGTTGTGGCAAGCGAAAATTAGTTCAACCTTGCTTTCCCACTCCAAATATACTTCAGCGTCATGTCTCCCCTTGAATGGTGGTATTTGCATCTTTATGGAGCTTATGTTGTCGTCCCTCCTTTCTCTCAGCTCATGTCTCTAGGCCCTTGGTTCCTCCCTCCTTCGACGTCTCCTCATTGAATAATTTGAGACTTCATCATCCTCGGAAACTGATAGCTCTATATCTCCAGTCCGTGAACCATCTCTTTTTGGGTTATTTGTGGCGGTCATAGAGACTTCATTTACCTTATCATTTATGTGACGACCCGGATCTAAAAAGCTAGAGTAAGTGTGGGCGGGTGCAAAGGGCACTGGCAGGCTACCTTACTGGCATAGCCAGAGTAAGTGTGGGCAGGTGCGAGGCACTGGCAGGATACCTTACTGGCAGAGATCGGTGTCCAATCCCACATCGCCCGGGTGTGGAAAGGGGGTCATGTGGTAATGGTTCAAATGTAAAGTAAGCACTCTCTTAACAACCAAGGCTTTTTCAGAGCGTTTGGCTTCAGAGTTGGAAGAAATCTGGGGTTAAGCGTGCTCCAGTGGGAGCATTCCTAGGATGGGTGACCCCCTGGGAAGTCTGACCAAAAACTCCATACCGTCTGAAGTGCGGTGGCTAAATTGGAGACAATATTGGTTGGAGAGAGAGTGTGGTGTTACATTTAACTCATTCATCCTCATGTTTAACCTCTGCAATTCTCCTGTGAAGACCTTTTATAAGAGCTTCATGTCCGGTGTCATCTCTTTTTTGTGCTCTTCCTCGAAATGAGCGGCTTCTTTTCCTTCTCTTCTTAACATCTTAGTTTCTACAAGACAAGATTAGTAAAAGAAAATCCTTACTTCTCTCCCTCATGTGTTTCACTCTTTTTAATGGTAACTATGCTCGTGTTTCACACAATTTTTGGCTTTTACCCTCAATGTGCTCACCACTCAAGCCTTTTACCACTCACAATCTCTAGAATCAAGTTACACTTTAAAGTTAAACACAACAAATCAAAGCAAGAAAAACAAATAGCAAGTATCACAATCTCAAAATCTAACCAAAGAAAGAAAGTAGATCCAAAAAAAAAAACAAAAATAATAATTAGAGTAATGGAATGCAAAAATTACCCTAAGCAAAAAGAAAAAAAAAATCGAAATTTTTTTTTAGATGCCTTGCAGACATACCTGCCCAGGTGTGACCCCATGTGCGTCCTCAGGCGCCTTATAGTGCGAATAGGGTTTTTTTTTTTTTTTACTTCTTCTCTTCTTTGAATTAAAAAACCAAAATCAACAAGATAAAAAAAGACGCACGGATCAAACACAACCCATTTTTTTTTCAAGGGAATCAAAGTATTATGAATGGAGAACACAAAAAAAAAATTGAAAACAAAGATAGATAGGTATTTATCTCAACCAATGCTCTGATACCAATTGATGCGGAACCCCAAGATTAAAGAATCTGAAACTCCAAAACACACAATAAGTATTGTAAAAATAATTGGAAACAAGAACCCACCTTACCAAACCTTTAGATAACTTGTATCTAAAAATGTAGATTAGAAGGCTAGGGAAAGAGAAGAATAATCGCCACAAAGTATTTCTACTTTGATAAGAGAATTCAACTCCAAATGCAACAATAAGAAGAAATTGATTCTTCACCTTGCAAGAACACTCCTGAAAACAATAAAAAATTAATTCTTTCAATTGATTAAAAACTCAAATATATGTAATGTTGTGTTACAAAGGAATTGATCTCCCTTTATATAAGGATTAGGGTTAGATCAAGAATCAATCTAAACCATTAAATATTAAGAAAGTAATCCTAAGGCTGAAAACTAACCCTAAAAAATGAAAATAGCAAATATTACAAAACTGTCATTATAATCCAAAAATAGCTAAATTACGAAACTGCCATTATAATCTGAAAATAGCTAAATTATGAAATTGCCATTATAATCCAAAAATAGTTAAAATTACGAAACTACCATTATAAGATGCTTATTTTTAAAATGACACCGTTTCGTCTCTGCAACTCTCGAGCATCATTACCACTTTCATCCCTTGCTTGGAAACCATGCTTAAATCATCATTAGGCTTCAGAAAAGTGTTCAAATCATTTGGAAACTTGAATCGATCTTCATCCATAATTCTTTTCACAAGTCCAAGCATTCCCTCTTTGATCTTCTTAGCACGAAAATGCATCACTGGTCCACTTGGCAACGTAATGTCCTTATCACAAACATCCATGCTAGAAGAGCGCTCGATGCCCACATCATCCCTTTTTGGCCGTGAGTTTTGGACTATTTTTCGGCCACCGCCAGCGGATATTTGGTAAATTGAGTTTACCACTATATTATACTCTCCTCAAGCTTCATTTTGATATATATTTTGCATATTATTGTTGTGTATTTAGAATTTGCTTAATTTTGAATTAGGTTTGTGATTACTGTTGAGATTGGACTGTATTGGAAAGTTTCTTCAGTAATTCTTGGTGCTGTTAGATTCCTATTGATTATTAGGTACCAATGAAGGGATCAATTCCATGAGGTGGTGAGCATTTGAAAAGCTATAATTGTGGAGCATTAGAAATTGATTGAGAGTGTTATTGCTGTGGATTTTAAATAATTGATGGAGAAATTGTGGCTTGAGTTTAGCTAAAATACTGTTTGACTGTTTGAAGACTTGAATTATTCAAATTATTCTGAGTATTGTTACGTGTCAAGTAAAGTAGATATAAACTGAGAAATGAATTGTTTTTGGGTTTGTTGTTTCGAACTTGGCAAAATAAGTATCATTAGATTTTGTTTCTTATAAGTTATTTGACAATATTGACTTGCATTTTGTGTAACAAATGGTTTGGTTGGATTAGGGGTTTGTGATATTATTATATGATTTGTTTTGATTGAATTTTCTTGCGCATTTAAATTATGCTTATTAAATATATTATATGTTCATTTAAATGCTCGCCGAGTCTTGATTTTATCTATATTTGTGATTTTTATAGAGTTCATATTTATTCCAAATAAATATGAAATTAGTGTTTTAAATGTTTTCGGTGATCTATGAGATTTATGAGATTTTTAGTTATTTCGTAATTTTGGAGAAATAATAATTTCAAAGAAAAGTTGTGGCTTTTGTGGAATTTAAGAACTTTTGGGGTGATTTTCAGATAGTCGAAAGATTTGAATATTTTCGAAAAAAATTTCCAAGATAGAAGATTTTGAAAAAATTGATTTTTAATAAAATGATTGAAAAATTTATGAAATCCAATGAGGGATGATTTTGAGAAGTACCACACAGTATCGATATGTTGATTGAGATATGTTGGTTATCACTTGCGCTATTATTATATTATGCCATCATCTGCTGTGGATACGTGTCGGGAGAGAGATAATGAAGATCCTGCCACGATGTATTTAGGACGCCAGTACGTCGTGATGAGTTATACCTCATTCCCCCTCTTGTGGTGCCGTCAGGATGCTGAGGGTCACACGACACAGTATTATGATATTATATTATTATATTATGCCATCCTCTACTGCTGACACATGTTGGGAGAGAGATGATTAAGATCCTGCCATGACGTATTTGGGACTTTTTTCCGTCGTGATGAGTTATAACCCCCCTCCCCCGCATGTGACGCCATTAGGACGCTGAGGGTCACACGGCACGATACTAGAGTGTGGTACTAGTTTTGATACATATTTCACGAGTTGTGGCCCATCTACTTGACATATTATGGTACCAGTTTTGATATATGATCATTGATTTATGGTTTTAGATTGATTTTTGAATTTATGGGTTGTAATCCACCTATTTGATAATTACGGATTGTGGCCCTTCGACTTGGCATTTGATGAAAATATGTTTAACAAAATGAATTTAAATGTCTTTTCGAATATATTTTAAAGTTCTGATGATTGATCTGTGATTTTAAAGGATATTGTTAAATTATGTTTTCGCTCCTAAATCGTGTTATAATGATTTAACGATCTTTGAAAATTAAACTAAGGGGTCTGGCCCATCGGCTTAACATTTTTGAGAATATGTTCAACACAATGATGTTTAAATGTTTTAAGAAGTTAAATTTTATCTATAGAATTATGTATTCTTATATTACTTGAAAGCCGTACTAATTCTATTTGCTATGTATGTCTATACATACCTTCTCTTGATTTTATATTTGGTTTGAATATGTATTAAGAACTACAGGTAGCTTGATCCCTATTTATAAGGGTATGTAGGCAGCTCAGGTTTCATACTGAGTCCAGCTACGAAAAACATAAATGATGTATCTAATTGAATGTTAAATTATTTACCGAGATGTGGTTTCTAATTGGGAAATGTTTATTGGTAGTTGGATAATGTATAGAAATGCTTTTCGTTACAGGATTGTAATTATATGTATTTGGGAAGTGTTGTATAAATAGACGAAATGCTGCCGAAATTTTTAATAAAACTTATAGCAGTAGAGAATATTTCCCGATTATTGAATTTCGTTATTTTTAATAATGGCTTAGTAGAGATGAATGACTGCTTATTGGCTTAATAGAAATATTAAGTCATGCAAGCAGGATCCGGGTGGTTTGGGTCTTGTCAGTTATTGTGACGACCAAGATCTGGAGCCAGGGTAAGTGTGGGCAAGTGCAGGGCACTGGCAGGTTACCTTACTGGCAGAGATCAGTATCTAATCCCACATCGCCTGGGTGTGGAAGGGTATCAAACAGTAATGATTCAAATGTAAAGTAAGCACTCTCTTAACAACCAAGGCCTTTTCAGAGCGTTTGGCTTCGGGGTTGGAAGAACTCTAAAGTTAAGCGTGCTTCAATGGTAGCATTCCTGGGATGGGTGACCCCCTAGAAAGTCTGACCAAAAACTCCATACCGCCTGAAGTGCATCCCCTGGGAAGTTTGACCAAAAACTCCATACCGTCTAATTCTTGAATAAAGAATTCTCTTTAAAAGACCTTGGAGATTTGCATTATTTTCTTGGCATTGAAGTTTTCAGACATGCTAGTGGTTTCTACTTGTCTTAGTCAAAATATATTAAAGATCTATTGAATAAAACCAAGATGGTAGAATCGAAGAGCTATTCAACTCCTATGGTTATTGTAAAGTTACTCTCACATGTCATGATGGAGATTTTCTACTTAATCCTTAAATGTATAGAAGCATTGTAGGAGCTATACAATACTTAACCATTACAAGGCAAGAAATAACTTTTTTTGTTAACAAACTTTGCATGTTTGTTCATTCTCCAAAAACAAGTCATTGGGAAGCTTGTAAATGTCTCCTAAGATATCTAAATGGAATAATTCAGTGTGGTTTGCATCTTAAGGCTACAAATCCCTGTAAACTTGTCTTCCATGGGTTTACAGATAGTGATTGGGCAAGTTGTCTTGATGATAGAAGATCTTGTAGTGGATTTTGCATCTATCTTGGTCCGAATTTGGTGTCTTGGAGCTCGAAGAAACAAGCTGTGGCAGCAAGATCTAACACTGAGGCAGAGTATAGAACTATTGCAAATATATCTATTGAACTAAGTTGGCTGAACGAGTTGACAAAAGAACTAAAACTTTTGTTACAAAAACCATTAGTCTGGTATGACAATCTAGGAGCTATTATTGCATTAGCTTACAATTCTGTTTATCATGTCAAAACTAAGCATATTGAAATAGATGTGCATTATTTTACGAGGGAAAGTGTTAAGAAATCAACTTGACATAAGATATGTGCCTACTTTTGAGCACACAACAGATATTCTTACAAAACCCTTAGGAGTTACTTGTTTCTTCTTTCTAAGGTCAAAGGTTAATATAGTTCAAGTTCTTACATGAGATACAAGAGCTATATGGTTAAACTTGTTCTTTGAAAATTAAAAATTAGTGGGATAATAGACATATGATCTTCAATGTGTTTTTGCAAACTAAAGTTCTCAAAGACTGAGGATCTTTAGTTTGATAGAGAGTATTAGATATCAAAAGATCAGCTCAGCTCAAGTCTGTAATCAGCTCAGCTCAAGTTTGTTAGCGTGCAATCCACATCAGTACAAATCTATTAGCATGCATGGAAGCTGATTAGTCTCGTATTTAATATTGTTAGTTAACACGTGATTATTGTAAAAGCTGTTAGAAATCAGTTTTTAATATTGTTAGATTGTGGTTTCTCTTGCATATAAAAGAATTGTAACCCGAAGCTTCTATGTATTTGATTCAATGAGAATTATCAAAGTTTGCATTCCCAGTTTTTTCTCTTTTCTTTCTTGAGTTTTCTTTCTTATTTCTCTTAACTTTCTTTGCTTCCCAACACACTCTGTTTTCTCACACTTCTTTTCATACAAGGCAACACTGTATTCGGTGTCACTTTTTCTTTTTCCATATAGAACGACATGGAAAAGTGTCGTCTATTTGACATCCAAATGTGATTTTCTTTTAGGTAACTTTGCCAGAAAATCAATTTCACCTAATGTCTTTTAAATTAAAAATATTTTATCACATAAAGCGACACTGTAAATATGCACACTGTCGCCTAAGCTTTCTAAAAGTTTTTTAATTTATTTAATTTTTTATGTTTTGTTTGTATAAAATAAAATAACATTAATTAAATAAATTTAAAATAATTTTGGAATAAGAGGCGACACTAGGATACATCAATGTCGCCAATTGTGTAATCACTGGATTCAACATAAATGTCGTCAAAGCTTGGTAAATTTTTTATTTATTTATTTAATTTATTAATAATTTATTATTATTTTATGAAATATTTTTAAAATTAAACAAACTAACAATAGGGGACATTAGCTTCGATGTCGCGTATAGGTCCATATTAGGTGATATTGTGTATGCAATCAGCGTCATTTAAAAACTATTATCGTTTTTTTATTCTTATCTCTTTGTTTTGTTTATTTAGTTTCAAAAAAAATTAAAATTAATTACATAAACAATAGGCTACATTGATTATAACATCCGTGTTGCCTAATAAATTTTTTATTAATCTTTTATTTAAAATTTATTTTTGGAATTATTTGTTATTATATTTTTTTATAAAATTAATTTCGTAAATTAACTATGAATTATACATATTCATACGATACAAATTTCCCAATAAAATAAATTCCAAAATGTTTAGATTAATTAGACTAAAATGTTAATTCATAGAAAAATTTAATTACAAAAAAATAGTTTAAAAGTAACCTACATATAGATTAATTAAAAAGTATGAAAAAAGTAACTTGCATCCTATGTTTGTTGTTATCCAATGCCTGCATTTATAGTTGCTGTTCATTCTACTCTGGAATGATTGACATCCACTTGTTTTTATGTTGTCTTTTTAGACTGGACATGAAGCAATTTAATTAAAAATTTAAGATCATCTACAATTTCTATATTACATTTATTTTTAATAAAAATTAAAAACTAGAAATCAATTTATTCGGATGTTTTTCAAAATCATGCAAACATAAGAACAACATTTTGCAGTGCGCTGCTATGGAGCCTATATTTTTATATACGTTAATATATTATTAGATAATAAAGATTATACAATTAACGAATAACAACAAACATCATTAATCTTCTGATGCGGAACTCCAAGATTAAAGAATCCGAAACCCCAAACACACAAGAAATATTGAACAATAATTGGAAAACAAGAACCCGCCCTACCAAACCCTTAGATAACTTGTATCTAAAAACGTGGATTAGAAGGCTAGGGAAAGAGAAGAATAATCGCCACAAAGTATTTCTACTTTGATAAGATAATTCAACTTCTAATGCAACAAGAAAAAGAAATTGATTTCTCACCTTGCAAGAACACTCCTGGGAGCAATAGGAAAATTAATTCTCTCAATTGATTAAAAACTCAAATCTGTCTTACAAAAGAAATTGATCCCCCTTTATATAAGGACTAGGGTTAGATCAAGAATCAATCTAAACCATAAAGTAATTAGGAAACTAATCCTAAGAAAATTAGGAAAGTAATCCTAAGGAAATTAGGAAGGTAATTCTAAGGCTAAAAACTAACCCTAAATAAAAATAATCCGAAAATAGAAATAATTACAAAACTGCCATTATAATCCGAAATAGCTAAATTACGAAATTGCCATTCTAAGTTGTTTATTTTTAAAATGATGCCGTTTCGTCTCCGCAACTCCCGAGCAGCATTACCACCTTCATTCCTTGCTTGGACATCATGCTTAAATCATCATATTTTGCTCCAATGGTAGAATATAGCTTTATGATGCCCGCATCATCTTCTTTTGTCCTATGCCATCGAATGCTCCTTAGATTTAGATTTTTACGGGCAGAGGTCCAAGCAACATATGATATATATATATATAGTCAAATTATTTAAAATATATTTGACAATTTTAAAATATATATCATCATTAATAGTTTATTATTAGTGATAAATCAATAATAAAATATTACTAATAACTATTATTAGTGATTATTTACATTTTAAAATTATTAGATATATTTTATAATAACATGACTAATAAAAAAAATTTATTTTATGAAAATAAAGACTATTATTAATAATATTTTATTAGTGATAAATTTGCAATTTTTGTATAGCTTTTATATATAAACATAAGTATATGTAATACTTGTATTTAAATTGCTCATCCACTACATTTTTTTAAATATTCGCAAACACCTTTACGGACCATCTAGTGTTTCTTAAAAAAAATATTTTTGTTTTTTTTATTAGTGTAGATTTCAATACGTAAATATAAAACGAAGTTTAATACATAAGGATGATTTAAAGTACTAATACCAATTTAGAAACAACGATAGTTGATCTAGTTTTCCATCTCAATATGATATTGGATTGCCTTTTATGAGGATATATCCCCATAAACAACTTTTTTTAATTAGTGTAACCTATCACCAATTTCGCACAGTGACAACATATTAATTAAAGGAATAGTATTATCGGGATATATTAAAAGTTGACTTTGTTATTTTTACATATACGTTAATGAAACTTTTCCTCGAGGAGAGAGAGAGAGAGGGGACCGGGGGGTGGGGGGGCCACAAATGAAGCATGAAGGAAAGTTTGGACCACTCTATGAATCCTTATGTAAATAGATGTCTTAAAAATGGGCCAAACCCTATATATAATTATAAACTTCATGGTAATCCACAGTTCCTGCACACTGCTCTGCACCTCCTACTTTCTATTCTCTTTACTATGCATTTTCTTTCTTCTTCTTAATAAATATATTTTTTGGAAACACAAAAAGATTAGAAGATGATGTATTCTTGCAATTCTAAATTTGTGGACCCATTCACATTAATGGAAAAATCTTGGTATATCTTTATTTACATTAATGCTTGAGCCACTTAAATTTAATTTTTTTTTAAATCTATTATTTAAAACCTTTATTATTTAAATAATGTAGCAGAAGATTAACAGTTAATAAAAACTAAAATCTAAACTCATTGAAAGTAAATCAAATAACTCTATATTACTTTTGTTTAGGCTTGGTTAAAGAATTTGATTATCTTAGTATTTTTGGTATATTTACACCTTATGTTCACCTAATTCGCCTTACTTAGGCTATAGCTATATCATTTTATTGCTCTCTAAATGAGTATCTTCAATAACAAATATCTTTCTAAAACTCGGCATTAGGATGCCTTATTCAATGATAAATGTCAATGTCACCAACACAAATTGAGATGGATGGTTGGGCATCTTTCCCCTTAAACAATGTTTCAGGTTTGAATTTTGTGGATGGAGTATATTTGCACTGGGCAAGCTTTACCCCTTAGTGGGCCAACCGAATTAGAGAAAGAAGTGTAATACTTCGATACTGATGTGTCAATTGACAAAAAAAAATGATAAATGTCAATGTCAACATTTACAATTGGCTCTCTAATAACATATCATAAAAATACTATTACGGAATTATTAAATTTTATTAAATTGTGATGAAGTCTACATTTTAGCAACTAAAAGCAAAAATATAATATTTAATGTAACAAGTGGTTATGGATCCACATATTTTATTCTTATAGGATTCAATCACCAAAAAAGGCAATGCAACTTGGTGCTAAATTTAGCACAAATTTTGGCAATTATGGCATCCCTTTTAAAAATACCAAATAAAGGAAAAATATTAAAGTTTAGCAATGCCATTATGTCTAAATGGAATATATTGGAGATGCTTAATAATGTTTTCAGTCATCTTCTCAACTCTTAAATTTGTTTGGATAATGGATCCACACATAATTTGGATCAGATGGGCAGGTTTTTAATCTCACCATGTAATGGATCTATGCTGAATATCATGGGCTAAGCTAATGATTATAGGGAAATTTGGACAAATGCCCACGTAGACAAGAAGTTAATGAAAAATGCATACTGTTTTAAAAATTTTGAAAAATGTCCATAATTTATGAGAAAAAACCAAAAATACCTTTTCTGAAAAAATTAATGCCCCCACCAACCTATTTGAAAAGTAGAGATTTTTTTTTTTTTTACAGTTTCGCTGGTTTTTTTCACTCCACTCCACCTTGCGCCCTCTCTCTCATCCCTCCCCTCTCTTTCTTCGTCTCCTTTTTTCTTTTTCTGTTTGTCGCCGACAATGACTATGATTAAAAAAACCGTCAATAAAGAGAAGCTAAATGTCGACCATGAAAGAAACGAAAAAACTCATAGGGAAGAAAAATGCAACCACAAAGAAGAGGAGGGCCAGTGACCCAGCAAACGTCAGCCATGGACGGCGATTGATGTGGGCTCGAACCGAATCTGAAGGAACCAAGCAACCATTTGAGCAGCAACCGAATATTAATTTTTCTCTTTGTTTACTAGTTAGTTTCATGTTACACATGTGTTTATCAGTGTATAAAACAAATGCAAATTTGTTTCTATTTGTTCTTTAGATATTGGCTAGAATTGTATTTGGGTGTTTTGTGTTATGTGCTAAGACTTGAGAGACAAATGCATAATTGTTTTGTAGAACCATAAATTTTTTTGAGTGCTTTTGAGTGGTGGTGATAATGTTATTTCATTATCATTGAAACAACTTAAAAAAAATAATAAAGATGTTGAATAATAATAAAATAACATATTACCCTGCCTCAAAATATTAAGTAACACATAAAGTGTTGACCCTTCCATAAAGTAGGGGACCCCGCCCAATCTACGCGGGGTCATAGGCATAAAAACATTTCTCTCTGCCTAGTACCCTGATTCAATTGGACAGAGCCCCCTACTTTGTGGAGGGGTCGACACTTTATTTGTTTCAGTTAAATATTCCACTCTATTTTATATACCCCTTATGTATGCCTTGTCTGTTGGGCAGGGTACATTGCCTTCAACCTTGGAAAAACATTGTTTAGACAGTGTTTTTCTTTGGTTTTTTTATTTTTTTCATTGTAATAAATTTCAAACACATACTAAAACATAAAACTAATATATATGACTTTTTAGCAATGATTTTAACAAAAAGAATGTAAATTACTTTAGTGATGATTGTAATCAAAAAAATGCAAATTATGTATACCCAAATTTTTTTGAGAATGGAGCTCTAAATATATCAAATAGTATTGAAATACAAAGATAATGAAGATGGAAATTTTAAAACATAGGTTTTTTTTCCTACAAATAATGATTTGTTTACAAAAATAATGGTTATTGATGGTGAAAACACAAAAACAGAGCAATGAAAATCGGGTTAGTAGGGAAAAAATCTTTATTTTTCAGATAATATATTTTTCAAAAATGTTGGTGGAGGCATTAATTGAAAAAAGGTATTTTTGATTTTTTTCTCATAAATTATAGGCATTTTTCAAAATTTTAAAAATTGTAAGCATTTTTCATTAACCCTTTGACTATATTTAGTAACACGTCCAAATTCCCCATGATTATATTTAGGATTTTTTTGTGTGCAGACACCCACTTGGCAATAATGTTAGTAACACGTCCATCTTTTGAAAGATAATGATTTATATCCACCACTTTAGCATCTCACCCAAGTAAATACTAAATATATCTCTCTCCAATTTCTCTCTATACGTTTTTTTTTTTTTTTTTTTTTTTTTTNCTTCATCTAGGCTTTTTTTTTTTTTTGCCCATCTTCATCAGCGATCACCATTTTTTTAAAATACACTGTGTTTTACAATTTCAACTTGATTTTCTATGTATTTATTACTTTTAAATACTATATAGTTGAAAATTGACATCAAAATAACTTATTTAGGACCTAATTCTCAAGATATTATGGAAGTATTAAGAACACTATTTGAAACATCAAGATTGACCAAGATAATTTGTTTTTCTTTTGTTCCAATCGTTGTCAAAGATGTATAAATTAGTTTATGCATAAAGTATTTGTATTTTGAAGTTTATTTAAATGAAAAAAAAAATAAAGAAAATGGATAGAAAAAATCACTTCAGTCTAAGGTTGAAGATGACTGACCCGCCCCATGGCAGATACTCCCTGCTTTGGGCCGGGATCATTTTAGTAGCACACAAAATACTCTACTTCTACCGGGGTGGGGTCCTCTATTGTTTGACAACAACTCCACCCTTACTGGGGCATGGTGCATTTACAACAATTAAGAGTTCAATAATAAATTACAACATCTCCGAACCTATGCCGCAAATGCCAAATGTTTAGCTAAATTTTAATCATAATTACAAAGAAATTTTTTTTATTCTAAGCAAAATTTGGTAGAAACAAAACCCAAACCTCATATTAGAGAAAGGGTGAGAGAGAATGAATTAGAGAAAATGTGAGATGGAGAAGAGACAAGAGGGAGAGCTGCAAACAAGAGAGAATTGCAGACAAGAAAAATAGTTGCAGACGTGAAAGAGAAGGATAAAGCGCGGCGAAAAGAATAGAGGAGAAGAGAATAGAGGAAATGAAATGTTACAGTAAATTTAATTTTTTTTTTAACTAAGAGGTATATTTTTGGTGTTTTCCTAGGTGAAAAAATAAAAAGGTGGACATGAATCATTATTTTTTTAAAAATGAGCATGTCTCATTAACATTGTTGCCATATGACCATCAGTGAAAGAAATCCTTCTATTTAAGTTGGGTTTTTGCACAGATCCCACCTGCTAGAGACCACTGAAGAAAGAAACCCATTTCTAATCAGATTTTATATTTGTGCCCATTTTCTAGGAGAAATTACTCATTAAATTTTTACTTGTTTGAATTATCAATTATATTTTTAATTAACTTTTTTTCCTTAAAAAATGTTGGATACCCATCCCTTGAATTTTTATTCTCCTTCTCTATCTACAGCATAGTGAACTACTTGCATATAATGGAAATCAAAGGGTATGGGGCTTTTATTTTGCCATAGAAGAAAGAAACAATGGAGTTATAGAAAGGTCAAAAGAAGAAGTCTGACTTGTGAGGAGGTGCTCGTGATGGTACGAAAAGTATGACTTGAGATCAATTTGGACGGCATGGGTTTTGTGGTCCGCGACTTCTTGCTACAATGGAAAGATGAATTATAGCCCTTTTACCCCCTATAGAATAAAAAGAAATAATATCGAATATATTTAGGTGTTCAGAAAACTCAGTAGTCAATGAAGAACTCAAGGATTTTCATGTCCATTGATATTAAATATATATTTGTAAATATCATAAGTCACCCAATGGTGCCACACCCAAGATAAATATATATATATATATATATATATATTTAAAATCTTTTGTTGGCCTTCCGTGGTTTTCACACCTCCAATTTTTATTTTTATTTTTGCTTTTTAACTTTAAAGAGAAAATTTATTTTTTAAAGAAAATTCCTTTCATAAAAGAGCAACCGTCCAGGAAAATACAATCAAACAAGGCAATTGCAATTATTAATCCTTCAATATGAAGAAGTCTATTAGAGAAAGGAATCTCATGATTTAATATCATAATAGATCATGAGAAAATAATCTAATCTAATTTATTTATTTTTTATTTGTACTCCACAATTATAGTTCTAAATAATTTCTTTATATTATACTCTGTATAAATATACAATTTGAAACACGTTTGTAAAACACAGTTCTAAATATAATAAAATTTTATTTTTTTCATCATGTACCATTTAGAGAGAGAAGAGAAAGAAGAAGAGTGACCACACGGGTAAATTTTTTCAAGAATAAATTACATTATCTTAACTATAGCAAGTGTTACAAGTACGTACTTAATTAATTAATTAATTTTTTTTTTTTTTTTTTCATTTGAATATCCTTTAGTATCTGAATAAATTTTTGTCAAAAATACATATGATGCGCACATGATAGACACGTTTTTGTAAAATCTAATATAGTTCAGATACTTCTAGTATAATTTATTCAATAAAAAATGACATATCAAATACAAAATCAAATTCAAAATAAATATATTTAAAACTTTTAAATAAATATATAATTATTTAAATATTTATTTATTTAATAAATATTAACTTTTAATCTTATTTATTCAATATTTTAGTTTATTAAATATTTTTCATCCAAAATCAGAAGGATGTGAACATCCATCCATCCTAGATTTAACATTTGCCGAGAATAACTAACAATTGTTATGCCGACTGAAGCAGAACATTGTCAAGATTGCTAGAGTCAGAAAGAACATATATAAATTTCTTATCATTCCAATATAAGCAACATTTGCACGAGCCCATCAAACCCAAACAAAGAACAAAGGTCTCAATGATATGAGATGCAATATCATTGGGATATGCATTTAGTGTTAGGCTTAAATCAAGATAGCGATTCTTGGTTGTTCTCAGCAAAAATTAAGTCTAGATGAACAGTTGTTTACAACTTTCTAATTTTAGTTAAAAAAAAATATTTAATTAATTAAAATATATAAATAAGATTAAAAGTTAATATATGACGTGCGTATGGTGCTTGGCTACTTGCATGGGCCATGCGGTAGGTTACACTTAGTCTTAGGATGTTAGTTGGTAATGCTAGTTGTTTGTTATTCCATATTATTGCCACTCAGTTGGAATGGGATAATGCTTCCCTTTTTTAGTGTAGGTTGCTGTTTCTACATTTGAGTTGTAGGCTATTTAAGATAGCCAGTAATGAGGTTGAATAACATTGAAGAATATCAAAATTCCTTCCTTCCTTTTTCTTATTCTCTAACTTCTCTATCTTGTTTCAAATTAGTCCTAACAATTTGGTATAAGAGCCTAGTTATTGATACTCAAAGAAAATCTAATGCAGAATTTTGAAATAAGGTTAACGAAATTTTGGCACGTCATGAATGAAGATTCAATTAAGTGAATCATACTATGCAACAAGTGTTGACAGAGTTTCAAGCTATTCGCCTCGCCAATAGTCATCGGCCTCTCCCAACGAGATTAATCCATTCACAACAATAGAACCTTCAAACAACCAGAGCGAATCGTAAAATTCACTTCTCAAGCTATCCTTCCATAAATTCAATGGAGAAGACTACTCGGAATAGATTTATAGGGTTGAACAGTATTTTGATTTCAAATGAGTTCCTATAGACCAACAAGTCCAACTTGCATCATTCCATCTGGAAAGAATAACACTACAATGGCACCGGTGGCCATCAACTTGGCCAAAACTGACCAAGGCTATTCTTCAACGCTTTGGACCGACAGAGTATGAGGATCCATCTGAAGCCCCGCTTACGACTAATGACGAACATAATTGTTTACCAAGAAGCCTTTGAGAAGCTTTCTCACATGGTGGATGTCTACTTGAAACTTTTTTAATTGGTTGCTTCATCGCCGATCTCCGGGATGAAATCCAACTCGAGGCAAAAATCAAACAACCAGTCACCCTAGTAGAAGCAATTGGCGTGGCTAGGCTGATAGAAGAGAGTAATCAGCTCCAAAAGATGAACATTCTAAACATTCGACCCCCTACAACCTTGACACCGATAAAGGTAACCATCAACCCATCAATCAGCGTGTTAAGACCCCTACCTAGTCATCAGGTAAACTCCTTAACCCAGTCGACCGTTGTTCGTCGAATCTTCTCTCAGGAAGCCCGAGAAAAAAGAGAGAAAGGGCTATGTTATTATTGCGATGAATGATTCACTCTGAACCACAGCTACGAACGACCAAAGCTGTTTATGATTGCTTATTAGCCAGAAGCTCCAACTAAAATGGTAAGTTATTGCAAGAACCAGTCACCCACAGATGATCCATGTAACCGAAAAATTGAGAAACAAGGAAATTACGGTGTTAATTGATAGGGGATGAACTCATAACTTCACTGATTAAGCTGTCATCACCAAATATAGCTTATCGGCAACGCAAAACGAGAAATTCTAGGTTATGGTGGCAAACAAAAAGAAAATGGATTGTATGGGACTCTGTTAGGCGATCACTATCACTATCCAAATCGTACTATTTACACAAATTTTTACATTCTGTCAGTAGTAGCATGTCCAATAGTTTTAGGGGTAAAATGGCTCACAACACTTGGGCCTATTAAAACAAACTATTCTACACTTGCAATTACTTTTAAAAAGAATGGAGTTTCTCATACGTTTCAAGGCTTAGGCAAAAAGGAACAGAAGCCTTATCATATAAGGACTTCTACGGATTGCAAGGGATTAGATCATACAACACTATCTTTTTCCTTCAACTTCTCTTCACAAGCAGTGGTGCACTCATTAACCCTTATCCATACAAGCTAAAATGACCTTCTTACGAACAGTTTTTGGCAACCCCACGGCTCTACCACCGCAGCGGATTCATGACCACCATACTCTACTGCAACCCGATGCCACCCTAGTAAGGATGGTGAATGAACTTTTATAGACTTGTCTCACCCGATCCAGCTACATGCCGTTCTTATCGCCAATACTGCTCATAAAGAAGGTTGATGGTTGATGGCCTATGTAACATGAACCTCTCGAGTTGGAGCTATTGATATGATACAATTTATATATATTTTATATACCTTACTACTTGATTTGAGCATGTTTTATTCACTTAAAATAGATTAATTTATATTTTTCTATGTTTTAGGTGGATTTGAGTTTAAAGTGATGAAAAATGAAGAAACAGTGGCAAAATCGTAATTAAACAGAAAAACTGAAGAAGCAGTGGCAAAACCGTAATTAACTGGACGTTAGCAGCAAGGCAGTGTAGCCCAGGTGCAGTGCCCAGGCGCCTGGATGGACGCGAAGTTGGTCCGTTTAAGCACGTTTTTGTGTGTTTTGTAGCCCTAGGTTTTTAGTTTAAATAGGTTTAAGTTATCTTGTAATAGGGCAGCCGTTTTTAGAAAAAAAAAAAAAACAACAAAAAGAAAGAGTTTTCTAACAATTATGAGTAGTTAAATCTCTCTCTTGGGAAAGAGTATTGTTCATTGCTAAAGTATAAGGTGTGAGACATTGTTTATAAGTTTTAATTCAATTATAATTATTCAAGTTGTGTTTTTCCAATTTATTTGTTTATTATTCAATTCTCTTTGATTATAATTTGAATCCGTTATAATTATTTGTGGATTGGGTATTTGCTAATTAGGAATTCAATCGTATTGAGTGTTCTATGTTTAGTAGCACTTTGATTTTAATAATTGCATGCTAAGCTTTTGTTAATTTCTTAGGAGAATGCATAATAGATTAAAGTTTTACAACGTTTGTAGAACTTGTTTATTGTTGGTTGCTATTTTTCTTAATGCTGTTCTGATTTGATTTAGATCACGTTGGTTTAGATATTTCAGGATTATGATTAATTTATGATCATATCTGAATTAATTAATTGTGAGAGTTTGAATAAAATTGGCCGTGCTATTTTATTCAATCCAACATTGAATGATTATTTTTGGATATATTTTTGTCTGTGATCACCTGTTCTTTAGTAATTGAAGATACTCTGACCCAAAGTTTTCTCCTATTGTTGTTTTTAATATTTATTAATTTGTTTTCTTTAATATTTGAATTTGCCAACATAAATCCCCTTTGTCTTTTTAATTTTACTTTAATTGGAATAAAAATAGTTTGATCATCAGTCTCTGTGGAATCGACCTGAACTTGCTGCTGCTACGGTAGTGTTTAAATTCAGTAATTAATTTTGGTGTTTACGACACGCATCAGCTATTGATACTTATCTTTGTGATTGTAACAACATCTTAAGGGCTCTACGATCCAATATCATGTGCACACATGAAAGAATGCAATAATATGTTGACCCACATATGTGGGAAGTTGTTTTGAAGTTGGTGATTTTATGTATGTCAAGCTTCAGCCGTATCGGTGTAGTAATCAGTGGCCTTCGCAACTCAATGAAACTTTCCTTATGAGGTCATTGAGAGGATTAAGGTCATCACCTATCACTTGGCTTTTCTTCCAATATCACGAATCCATAATTTTTTCCATGTTAGTGTTTTATGCAAACATTTGGGGCATATTACTTCTGTTCTAGATAAGTTTTCTCCTTTGGATGAAGGGAATTCTACTATTCTGCCACAACTTGAATCAAGATTGCCTCGGCGAATTTAAAAAAAAAGGAAATATAGACCAAAGATTGAGATTCTTGTGAAATGGAAAGGTGCACCGGTCGAAGATGCTATCTGGGAGAATTCTTGGACGCTGAGTCATACCTATTACCATTTCATCTTTGTGGACAAGGATTTTTAAAGGGGGAGGAGTTGTTACGGATGTATGAAACTTGGCTACTTGCATGGGCTATGCGGTGGGTTGGACTTGGTTTTAGGATGGTAGTTGGTAATGCTAGTTTTTTGTTATTCCATGTTGTTGCCATTTGATTGGAGTGAGATAATGCTTTTCTATTTTAGCGTAGGTTGTCATATCTACATTCTAGTTGTAGGCTATTTGAGATAGCCAGTAATAAAGTTAAATAACATTGAAGAATAGAAGAAAATTCCTTCGTCCTTATTCTTATTATTTGACTTCTCTCTCATGTTCCAAATTAATCATAACATATATTCATTAAATAAATATTTAAATAATTATATATTTATTTAAAAAATTTAAATATATATTTTAATAATAAATATATATATTTTGGATTTAATTTTATATTTAATAGTTTATTTATTTATTGGTAAATTACATTTAAAAGTATTTGAATTATATTGAATCTTACAAGTAGCTACATGTTACGTGTGAGCTACATATTATTTGTTACGTATGCGCCATATGTTATTTAAGATGTATTTTTGATAAAAATTGATTTAGATACTAATGGTGCAATGTTTTAGTCAATTTAAGTATTAAAATGCAAAAAATAAAATTAAATAAAAATAAAAATTAAATACCTACTTAACATTAAATATAATTCAACTACCTCTAATATAATTTTGGAGCTTGNGGGGTTTAAAATTTTTCTCAATTTTATTAATCTAATAAATACAAACCTATGTTCTTTTAAAAACCTCCGTAGCCTCTCCATGATTCTTGTAGTGTCCATCTGATAACTACAAACTTAAATTTTTTAAAAATCACCGTAGCTCCTCCGTGATTTTCATAGTCCCACTCCCCACATTCAAAAGAGTTCTTTTTTAGAAATTCTTTGTGGAACTGTGTTCCCCACACCCAGAGGGAAAAAGAAAAAAAATTCTCCCCTTTTCCCTTTCTCCCTCTTACTCTCTCTAACTAGCAAGGAAAAATTTTTAATAACACCTCTGCTCTCTTCCTTTTTCCTTCTCTCTCTCCAAGACTTTTTCCTTATTTTTTTTCTTCATCTAAACTAGTCCAGATATTTATTTTCCTTTTATTTTTTTTTCTCAATCGAGTTTCAGTTGGTTTGTGACATAAGCTAGAAAAAAATCGAGAATGAAAGAAATAAAGAAAAATAAGAGAAGAAAATTTGAGCTAAAAAGAGCATGAGTATAGAAAAGTTGAAGACGTGCATTTTGGAAAGAAAATGACAATGAACTGTTAAGATAGACAACTTGCATAATTTTAAAATTAACGGGTTTATTTTTTCAACTATGCATAGCTATCCGTACAAATAACCTATTTATTGTGGCTTATTGGGCATGCCACCTACCCAATCCAACCACGACCAGCTTATTTTTATATTTCTTTTTTTCTATACCACCGAAAATATATTTGCCTTCCAAAATATTTCGGATATAATTATTCTAATTTCTGTCGAAAAAATCAATATTTGTAAGATATTTTTGTTAAAATTTCTATGTTAATTTTTTTATAATTCGGTTAAATTTTTTTTAATTTTCATAAAATTTAAATATGAGTATACTTTATTTAAAATTAAAATTTTTTCTCTTATTATTAAATTGTAATAATTATTTTGTATTATTTTTAATTATTTCATCATTGTTTTTAAATTGTTACGTAATAGTAGACTAGTAGTATAATATCAGTGAACTTTGTCATCTGGGAGGTATTATGTAAAGGAAAAATATAGACTTTTGGTGTAGAACATAACAATAGCAATATTAACAATCACATGTAATATTAGATCAATATGGTTGACATATTAATAATTACATGCAAATTTATCAAAGAGATGTGTTGTTTGATAATCTAGGGGTATGCAAAAAAATCAACCAACCGATCCAATCCAATCCAACTTGTTTGGATAAGTTATTTTAGTGTAATTGAATTAGATCGGTTTTAAATTTTCAAAATCAATAGTCGGTTCGGTTTGGTTTGGTTCTATTTTTGATATTAAAAATTGATCCAAACTGAACAAAATACTTTATTTTTCTATTTTTTTTTTTTTATTTTCAGGCAGGCCCTGCCAGGCGCCACCTCTGGTGCCACCCTAAGCGCCTAGTCCTGCGATTATTTTACAAAAGCATATGATAATTAATTTAATATTACTGGTATATAGGCTTTGTCGTATTAGCTTAAATTTGGAGTTGGATTATCGGATTATTATATTAGTGTAGTAATTTTGTTTGTTTTAGTTTAATATGTTTATTTGTCATTTTTTTTAATCATTAATGTGTTAGGTTTTGAAAAAAATATAATTTTTTGGATAAAGTTTAAGCCCAACAATTTTTTAGCACAAAAAATAGCTCAAATGTCAAATATTCAAAGTAAAAAAGCTAAAAAACTAAATTTTAAAAATTTAAAAATTTAAATAAAAGTTAAAGCCAAATCGATTAACCAAACCGATCAAATCCAATTACTAATTGGATTGGATTAGATTTGATGTATAAATCAGATCAGATTGAATTAAAAAAAATAAAACCGATTACTAATTAGATCAGATTTGTTATCTTTAAAATAGATTGGTTTCGAACCGATGAACATCCCTAGTTTGATTAATTTGAACTCTCATATTAAAAAAAATATTGATCATTCTTAAATAATATATATTTATATTATTATGTTAATAAATAAATAATTATTTATTTATAACTTAATAATAAAATATTTTTATTACTGTTAAATAATACTATAAGTCTCATGAGTAAAAAAAATATGATTTTCGCTCAATATTAATTTAACTTTTATAGTTAAATTGATAAAATATTTAATAAATAAATATATCATCTAGTTTCATTAAAATTTTTTATACTTTCTAATAAATGTTTATCATATTTTTAAATTTTATTGATATTAATATTCTATCAATATTTTTATCATATTTTTATATTTTTAATTATTGATATTTCCATCAATACTATTTTTATTTTTATTTTTGGTGTCGTGACGTTTTAGAAAGAAAATGACAATGGACGGTTAAGATGAACAACTTACATAATTTTAAAATTAATAGATTTATTTTTTTAACTACGCAGAGCTATCCGTATAAATAACCTATTTACGGTGGTTTATTGGGCCTGCCGCCTAACCAATCCAACCATTGACCAGCTCAGTCTCGTGGCACTCGTCCATTTTGGTTTGAATAATACTAAATAAATCATCTAATATACATTGTATTATCATCCAAATTTATTTATCCTAACTTTCACCAAAAAAAAATTTATTTATCCTAAGTTATATATATTTGCTAAATATCCCACTTGGATTACTCTTTTAATTTAATTCTTGAAACTTAAACTTCAAGGACGTTAATCGGACGGACGACAATTCACAGGCAACCTGATAACAAAACATAATCTCTAACATACCAGAATAATTTCTCCTTCATATCTTCCCCCTACCTCCCCGTTGCCGTAGAAGTAAAACAGCGTCGTTTCACGTTTAGAATCCGTGGAGCCGTGGAGGCTGACGAACAGCGACTGAGAGAAGCCCTTTCATTAGCTAGGCTTTTTTCATCATCGGATTGGACGGCCACCTCGCGAATCAATCCAAAAGCGATAGCAGAGAATATGGCGCAAGATTCTGAGAAGAAGTTCCATTCGATCATGGACAGGCTTTTTTACGCTCCCAAATCTATCCCTAACTCCGCCTCCAGGTTTTTTTCCGTTTGGTTCCCGTTAATATTATGGAGGAAAAAAAAAAAAGAGTGAAAAATAATCGGTTTTATTCTTTGCTTTGTCTTACTAATATATGAATAGTCAGCTCCAACTTCAGCTAAGGAGACACTTCTCTAAATAGTTTCGTTTTGTGAAACTTAATTGTTGAAAATTTTGTTTCAAGATTTTTCTTTTTCCCCTCATTCGACCGTTTTATTTCTAAGCAACCAAACGGAGCCTTAAAGTTATAAGGATTCCATTTTTTTTTTGCTCTTTTAATTATTCAACTTCTGTCTAATTGTATATATACAAATAAAGATAGAAAATTTAGAACTTTGAACTGTGTTTTTATTATTATTATAATTATTATTTTTATTTATTTAATTTGGTTTATGGTTTTCTTTCATAGTAGTTCTTCGAATGCAAAAACTTCGAGGGGCAAAAAGCGTGCAAATCCATCGTCTGCACTGGCCTTAGTAGAACAGAATTCGAGTAGTAAAGCATTCGAGCCTTCATCTAAGGCTGCATTGTGTAGGCCATGGGACCGTGGAGATCTTATGAGGAGGTTAGCCACATTCAAGTCCATGACTTGGTTTGCTAAACCTGAGGTATGTTTCTACTGACCAATTTCCTTACAAGTCTTGCATTTTTCATTTTGTTAGCTGCCACATTGAATTTATGAAAAGATGGGATTGTCTCTCCTTTTAGCATGTGGTGCTGGGATTATTACGCACATTTGAATGATAATTAGTTGCCGGGTGGCTGGTTGTGTTATCTCATTATTTTAGATGATTATTGAAATATTTTTCGAATCTTATAACTGCAATTTCTCCACTCTGATTTGCGTAAGTAAGTTGAACTGGATTGGACCCCTTTGCCTCATGTGATGCTATAGGACCAATGTTGAGGTTCTTGAAGTATATTGCTTAATTGTTCATGGGAAAGGTTTTATGTTTAGCGTTTAGCACATGTTTTAATTCTAGGGTTTCGACTTATTATATCTAGAATTTTTATTTGATTTTTACAAGTTATTTCCTTTGTTATTTGTTTTGAAGTTATATGTAAAATGTCTTTTGACAACATCTCACCTCAATATTTTTCTCTTGCTGGAAAATAACTTCTTAGTTCATTATCAGGTAGTAAATGCTTTAAATTGTGCGAGAAGAGGTTGGATCAATGCAGATACGGATACCATAACCTGTGAAGCATGTGGGGCAAGTCTCCTCTTTACCACTCCTTCATCTTGGAATCAGCAGCAAGGCATGTTATTTCTTATTTAATAAGTTTGGCTCTACCTAAGTCATTCACTTTATTATGCAGCAACATTCTTTTATGTTTATATCTGAGATGAAACTATTGTTTTTATCAGTTGAGAAGGCAGCCTTGGTATTTAGCTTAAATCTGGACAATGGGCACAGATTACTTTGTCCTTGGATCGACAATGCATGTGATGAAATGCTGGGACAGTTTCCACCTACACCACACCCAGTTTTAGTTGATAAATTCAGAGATCGTTGCTCTGCCCTCTTAAGACTTTCAGCTCTTCCTTTGATTTCATCTTCAGCCATTGAATACCTGAGAGAGAGAGATCCTGAGCTTGAGCAATTTCTTGACCAATCTTTGGCACAGGAATTTGGAGATGTGTCTGCCAAAAGTTTAAAAACAGATTATCTTTGCAGTGAATGCAATGCAGGTTCTATAAAGCTGTACTATCAGGTTTGGAACTTGTTTTAGTCTATGAAGCTAATATAACTGGGAAATATTCTTTTACCATTTTTATGTGATCTTTAATCTATATTGTAGCTGCTTTTTTCTTGTACTAATGGTTGATGAACATCAGAATACAAAACACCCTTTCAGTCTCTTGGTGCTTAGTTTCAGATCGGTTTGTTATGACAAGAATAGCAAAATCCAACCTAGATTTATCCATTTAGTGCTTTGCTTACCATTTGAGACTTTCTCTGGATCTATAAAAAGAACTGTATTGTTTCCAGCATGCTCATGATGCAGTGTCTTCTATCTATTGTATATAAACTTGACATTAGTTTGGAGTTACACGTACTGTGTTTTTCTTATGGATTGATATGTCTATGTATTATATCTTATTACTCTGAACACTTTTGCCAAACAATGTGACTGCTGTTGATGTTGCTAATAGTTTGATTTGACCATCAGCATGCTCTTTGAAAATACTAGTGATATAATTTACTGATGCATTCTTGATGTAGACAGATGTTTACTTTTGAAGCATTTTCTAATTGCAGGTACAAAAAATTATAAGTCTATGTGGCTGGGAACCTCGCTCACTACCATATGTTGTTGATAAAGAGAATGGATCAAATCATTCTATTTTAAAGGCAAACGTTTTTGATTCATCTGATTTAGTTGCTGATGGACAAAATCCTAGAATTGAAAAGCTTACATTAGGAGATGAAAATTCTGAAGCTCCTAATTTTCTACAATCCGATCCCAATTCTGTTGTTCTAGATTGCAGGCTTTGTGGAGCCACTGTAGGATTATGGACTTTCTCTACAGTTCAGCAGCCTATGGAATTTTTCCAATTAGTTGGATATACAGAGCTAAATACTGAAAACCATTCTGCAATCCATGATTCAGGCACTGAAAATCATCCTGAAAATAGGAGAGATGTAATAAGTGGTGGTTTAGATGGTGCATTATTGTCTAAAGAGAGACTTTCAAACTTAAATCTGACAATTGCAGGAGGTCCTCCGCCAACAAAGCAGAACTTCAAAGCAACTATTTCTTTGCCTGTTATTGGCCGGAATTTAAGAGCTCGTTTTTCTTATGATTCTGAATTTAGGGACTGTATACTTTTTAACCAAGAAAAACGTTATGCCAGTGAAAAAGATGATGCTCTTAGCAAGGAGAATGACAATAATAAGACAATGGAAGGAATAGATGTCATTGGACAAGCAACTCATCCTGATGATGGAATGCATGATTTCTTAATGCGAAGTGTTAGCTCACAAATTGAAACACAAGAAAGGTGCCAGGGTAATATTATGGTGCCTGAAAATGTAGGTAATGTTGCATCTAACAATTTGTCGAGGGAGGATCCTGCTAATTCTCATGTTCAAAACTCTTCTCTTATGCCCCCTGATGACAGTGATACAAATATAACTGGTCAAAATGAGAGAAATGACTCCTCTTTAAATGTTTCATCTGGCAATGGCAATTTGCTACATATTTTAGGGAGCAATGTAGTGGATGGTAAAGATACTTCTTTAGCTGGACATCAAGAGCCTTTATCTGTTCAATCTTGTTTGGAAACCGATGTAGATGTTGAAAAAGCTAGTACTGATAACCGAGCCACCATATCTGTAGAAACTAATAGCCAAGAAGGGGGCGGTGGCAGATTACAGACTCCTGCCAACAATAAACACGTGGTCTTTAGTACAGGTAAGCAATGTATTACTTATCTCCTTGCTTTTAAACCGTAGCTGACTTTAATGTCATACTTATTCATCTGTGATTTTTGCATAGTGACTTGCTTCAGTCTATGCCCATATTATTATCATTTCCCTATTAGATTTACTCCTACGAAATCTTTCTGATGCATGACAGTAAAGAGAGAGAAAGGGGAGAGAATTAGGAGAAACAGAGAGAATAATGAGAGATAATTCGATAGTGTTTTTTATTAATCAATAATAGTATATCTAGTTTCTAATGAGCCCTATCTATTATATAAAATAACCAACTGAAATTAGGAAACTAAATAAAGAAACTTAATTAAACTATGAGACTAAATAACTTAAGAGTTCTCATAAAAGACAAACGCTCAAACTGTCAAAGTTAATTAACTATATGCTATAAGTCTTCAATTTCCTTTCTTGATCTCCATCACTTTCATTTTATTAATTGCATCTCTTCTAGCAGTTTGTTCATAGAATTATCAGCCTTAACTATATCCATATGAGTATATGACTATTGGACGCTATGATTGAATAAATTTTCTTAGTTGAGAATAAATAGCTTGATAGACCCATGGGGAAATTTTTGAATAAAGCCATGTTGTTTAAACTGAACCTTGAAAGAGTCATCAGTGTTCAGGCTGAATCCATTAATTTGTCTATTTTAATAATGGTAAGAATCCCATACTACAAAAGAGTTAATTTTAATATTTTATGAAACTCTCCCTAGAATACCATAATTGCTTCTTGTTGATTCTACGTCCAGAGCTGTCTGCAGCTGTCTGCCCCCTCATTATCTTTCTCCTTTTGGGCCTAAGCTTATACATGTTTATGGACTTTAACAACAAATTTGTAATTGAGATAAACTAACAATAATACAGCAAATTGAGAAATAAGAGGAAGGGCTCTAGGTAGGAGCAAGTTTACCACAATTAGAAAGTTATCTACCATTAAATCACCCTCCTAATTAAGATCTGTTTGCTCTTTTAAACTATTCCAATTTTGTGATACCAAAAAAACAAAAATAAATCCAATTTTGAATATTGTGGTTCAAGGGTGAACAATTGTTGGGAAACTTTCCAGTAGGCATTCAAACCTATTTGTCTGAGAATGTACCATTAAAAATTTATCAATTCCTGACTCGTTGAAGTCATTAATTTTGAGTATGAAGTACACATGTTTTGGTTAAGTTGTCTTATGTTTTAAACAGCCACCTTGCTTTAAATTTGATGGTATATTATATTACTATCTTTCTTTTATCTCTTACTATTTACTTGACTGATTATAATGAAAGATATGTTACCATGATTTTGGAATTCTTGTTGAGTTGGTTACAGTAAGACAGGAACAACTTGTCAGGTTTGATTTTAAATGAAATTCCAAGATTAATTTTATCGACATGTTTTTCTTGCTCCTATCAGGTAAGGATCATAAACAAATACCAGCGGATAAAGAAATGGAGTTTGATCCCATCAGGCAGCACAGACATTTTTGTCCCTGGATTGCATCGACAGGCAATGTGACACCCGGATGGCGACAAACATTATATGCTTTAAAACGAGAGAAAGGGTTTTCACCTTATTCACCTAAGACTTCTCCTTCGTCTGAATCCATAATTAAGGTATTTTATAACCTTATTTCTACTGTACTATTGAAGTGCTAAAGGGTTATTGAACATTTTTTGCTCGTCAAATGAGAGTACCACTCACCTTGCAGCATACATGTTTTATTAGCTATTAGCCCTGTTTCAGCATATATGTGTAGTTTTCAATTTGTAGGTTGTTTCCCAATTATGACACCGGATGCACAAGTGCATGAACATCAGGGTGTATTAGTGTCTGTTTTATAGGATTTGAGTAAATATATTATTATAGAATGGTATACTGAAGAGTAATCATCTTGCATTATAATTTGTGCAGGTGGATGATCCAATTACTTCAGTTAGAAAGCTTTTCATGTTTCCGTCTCCAAAAAGAATAAAGCGTACACTTTTAGCGGCCCAAAGTTCTGAGAAGTAGTGAAATGCTTGCAAACTTTAACACAAAGCGTCTATCTCTTCACTTTAATTATTTTGGAACCATTGAAAGTGTTTTGTTGTGTATTACATCCAATGTGGAAGTTTTCACCCACTTACTGTCAAATTCCAGCTTTAACATTAAGCTGGAATTTTCACCTTTGCTGCTGAGAAGTTCCGATTTGAAGCATATGGTATTGATGCTTTTGAAGGAATATAAAAGGATTAATTGTACTACATGAAGTGTTTCTCTTCTAACAAAAAAAAAAAAAGTGAAGAAAATGGGTTGTGAACAGAGTCTACTCCAGCAAGCCACAATTTGTGACCACCACCTTCGAGTAAGGGCGGTTGAAACCTCTTTCTGCTACAACAGCTCTTTTGTCACCTATCAGCTTTGCCACCCTTTCACCAGACAAAAGTTGGTCGTTAGTATGACTATTTGATTAAGAGTGGAAAATCATTGACAATCTTGATAGCTAATGAATATTTTCCAGAGGCATTGGCTTAGAAACTGATTCAATTTTAGCATTTGTAAAATGGTGTAATTTATTTGCTTGATACAGTTTTTTCATTATAATTTTACTGTGGTTTTGCCTACTTAGGTGCATGATATGAATGCAAGAGCTTGGTTAGTATTTTCTTTAATTTAATGATCCGGAACCAGAAGAGTCTAGCAAAATTTTCTTAGAATATGATGTGGTATCAGATTACAAGCTCGAGAAACAATGCAGTATAATTTTTATGAATACTAGAATTTTTTAGTTTAGCACCTAAGTTTTTATGTTTGTGCCTTTTTCACAATGTAATGTTGCAGCTCACCTGAAATAAGGAGAACTGGTATTCTCTTTTACAGTCTTCACCAGGCCAATCCTCTCTGCAACCTCCATCCCTTCCAACACTTTCCCGACAACCAAAGCAGAATCATCCAGCTCTGGAGAATCCTTATTTGCAATGACAAACTCCGTCCCATTCGGGGCTGTACCGACCTCCTCTTGATCTATCTCCAGCTTTCCTTTCCTTGCAACCAACTTCAGCTTTGGGGGTGGTTTTGAAGGATCTCTAACAATGATGCTCACACTTCCAGTCAAGTTCTTGGTCCCTGCTCCGCACCTCTCCCATTCCTCGACAAGATTCTCTATCGTCGAAGTGCTTCCCGTCCTCTTCGCCATCTCTGCATCCACACCATAGGATCTCACCCCACCATGCTGGACATAACTTGGCATGATCTTGACAAACTCTTTCCTCCTATAACTAATACCGGCGGCACCACTTACAAGATCACTAAATGTAGCAACTCCAATCGGAGCATCATTTCCATATAGCCCAATGATTATGCGACCAGCAGGTTCTCCATCAATGGATATGTCAATGAATGCACGCTTTGTCAGGCTCTTATTGTTGCAACTAAGAGATGAAGTGTCTGAATTCTCAATTTGCTGTTCTTCTGTTTTAGTGTCTGCCAAGTTCTCCTCTTCAGCTTGTGCACTGGAGATTTTAAATGGGTCTAGAGTTTGAGAGCCAAAGAGAAGAAGCAACAAGGAATTGCTCCGGATTGTGAGGTCTCTTCGAGAGATTTTGCAGCATTGATTGGTTGTTGGGAAAGTTTGGGGAGTGGGTATTTCTAGGATTTGTGGGGTGGGTGGCAGTGGAAGCTTTGGATGAAGGAAGTGAGAGGAGGATTGCAAGGATTTTGGGCTCTGTAACATGATGGAGGAGCTTTTTCTCTATTTTTGCTTTGAAGCATTAATCTGTCTTCTCTCAAGTCTATGTTCAGTTGGTGGAAGATTTTCGTGGATAAGGAAGTTTCGAAAGCCAATCCAAATGGTTTTAGAAAAGAACATTGTCTATTTTCTGTGGCACCCAAAATATACCGTCAGTTTGGGCAGCCAAATGTGGGCCATCTCAAGACAAATGTCATAATATAACCCAGTTTGATCTAGTACTCTTTTGTATTTAAAATTGGAGGAATCTGACTTGTTTAATATTATTATTATTATTATTATTATTATTATCATCATCATCATCTAAATAATGAATTAGTTGGTTTGTTGTTCGCATGTATACTGGAGAGGTGGTGAGTTAGAGACACCGAGTTGAAATATTTTAGAATTTTAATTTTTTGTTTGTTTCCTTTTAAACTTAAACTTAATAATAACAATAATAATAATTATTATTATTATTTAGGATAATTTCATAGAGATGATTTTTTTATATATATTTAAAAAAATATCTATCAATAAATGATCATAAATTTCTTTAAACACTGAAACATATCTGCCAGGTCACATATACCCAACCTATCGATAAATGATCATAAATTTCTTTAAACACTGAAACATATCTGCCAGGTCACATATACCCAACGGACCAGTATGGTACACAAGACTATATATAATTTTATTGTATAATATTAAATTAGATTGTGTTGTATGAGAGCATTTCTAATGGAGAATGTTAATTGCTATATATGTGGCATACAAATAGATACTATCTAAATTTATGTGGCATAAATGCACATTTAATCAAAACTCGTTCTCCAATGGTAACGTGCACAAAAATTATTTATAATTATTAATTAATTAAATATTTTATAAAATATTTTTAGTTTTTGAACAAATTAGATTTTTAAAATAAATTTTACATTTTTGAAAATTTGACAATGTCTGACAGAGTCTCCAGAAGTATACATTCTTCTTGACAATATCTAGGTCACATCAGCTCGACACTCATTTTAAACATTACTATTAGAGTGCATTTTTTCAAAACAATGTCTATATTTATTTATGTGACATGTTAATTTTAATTATCCATATTTCATTGGAGATACTCTTAGACTGTACTGTATTAATATTGTATATTATTTAGTGCATAACTGTATAATATTATAAATTTTTATAAACATAATTTTGACAAAATAAAATTAATTTTATTATTATTCATATAACTTTCTTAAATAATTACATTATTAAAAATTTTAAAAAATGATCTTCTATCGTTATTCGCCTAATTTTTTTAAATAATTGCATTACTCAAAATCGATTCAATTGATTTATTATTATTATTATTATTAATATTATTATTATTATTATTATTATTAATTTCTTAAGAAATTACATTTCTAATAATATATTAAATTATTCTATATTATTCTCATTCATGATACTGTTATTTAACGTAATATTAATTATTGGAAAATATTTAAAAACTTAAAAATATTTGATTAATTTAATTATTGGAAAGTTTAACATTAAAAAACTTAAAAATATTTGAATAGTTTTTTCTATAGTTATTGCGTGGAATTTATTATTTTAAGCAAGAAAAAAAAAAGAAAAAAAAAGGAAAAACGAAGACAATAAGAAAAAAACAAAGTAAGCAGTATTTTAGAAAATAAAAAAAAATAAGAGAAAAATATTGCATGAATAGTTTTTGAGAAAAAAAGAAAGAAAGAAAGAGAAGGACAAAATTTTGCATCAAATGAGATCATGCGGAGATCCCGTCTCCTCTTTTTGGTCATTTTATGCAGCATATAATGAAAAAAATGATGGACCCGATATTATTTAAAACGGGCCAATTTTCAAAAATCGAATAGATTTAATTTTATTCAATCCATGGTTTAGTAACTGGCACTAAACGTGCCGATATTGTCCAGATTATGTATATGGCACTTCTAATGATAGATAAAAATATATGCATTCCACCTTCCCTCTTTGGTCCTGATGGTTGAGTGTGGTTAATCATCATCGAGATCAAAGGTTCAAAAGGTTGGTAGAGAGAGAAAAAGATAAAAAAAATATATGCATTCCCATATGCATGTGCCGGATGTATCTATATCATTCAATTTATATATACAGTGCTTTTAAAAGTAAAATTGAGCCACCTCCTTTTTTGGGTTAGCAGAGCTATCCTTATCCGTTCAATTATTCAAGTAGTCCTGATTTATAGCATGTCGATTTTCAGGGTCTCTAAAGAGGTGTGTAATGATTTAGATGTGCTAGCTTGTCAATTCTGGTGGGGTGTTGAACTTAACTCCTGACATTTTTTAGCACTGAAATCTTTGGATGCTCTTTGCAAACCAAGAGATCAAAGAGGATTGGGTTTCAATCGTTTTTTTTGGAAATTAATATCGCATTCCTTGCTAAATTAAATTGGAAGTTAGCTTATAGGGATAATGGTATGTGGGCTAATATTTAGAAGGCTAATTATTTGAAAGGTGCCTATTTCTTTGAAGCTCATTTTAAGAAGGGCGATTTGTATATCTGACAAAGTATCATCAGTACTTAAGACATTGTGAGATAGGGGTTGTGTTTAGCTTACGGGGTGGGTGGAATATCAATATTTGGAAAGACCCCTAGGTTCTCTGGTTGTAGAACAAAGCTCCAAGACCTCGTGAAGAAGTTTTGTAAATAGGTAGCAGACTTGTTCAACTTAGATTACTCTGGTTGGAATGTCGACATGTTCAAACATGTGATTTGTGATACAGACTTGGAGGCGGAAAGGAAGATATTTGTCTCAGGTGGAGCTTTCTGTGATAAACTTCTATGGACAAGGGTGAAAGATGGGAATGGTTTTCTGTTAAAAATTGCTATAGGCTTATCCACTACGAGGGAGGCCTAGAGGTTCATTCTCTTATTCGGAAAAAAGCTTTCAACCTTGTCCTTCCATGAAAGAATTAAGCTCTTTCTATGGAGTGTTTTGATTGATACTATGCCTACTAAAATGTGCTTCATGGCAACATTGGGAGGGCATGACTCTATGTGTGTTCTTTGTGGTGGTAATGTTGAGTCTGCCTTGCACCTTTTCACTGACTGCCCTGCAGCCAAGGTAATGGCTTTTGCTAATTGATAGGGTCTACGCTTGGAGGAGTTGAACTGTAAAAATGAGGAGGATTTGGTGGAACCATGTTTGAACTCCTCTAATTTTGTTTTGGGGACTCTTTATGTGTCTATTATTCTCTCTACTTTTTGTTTGGTTATTTTGAAGATGAGATATTTATTCATGTTTGAAGGAAAAATATCAGTAGCCCATGAGGTGTTGAATTTCAAAGAGATGGTAGAAGATTTTGGGGGTAGCCTTTTTACTCCTGGGGAAAAGGTGGCACAAATGGTTGTTGCTTAAGAATGGATGCCCCCGTCAGCAGGGTTCTATTGTGATAACAATTGATGCAATAGTTAGACAATAAGCTGGACTGGAGATATTCTTTTATGTGTTTTGGCCCTCATTGGTTTCCTTTTAGTAAGCTAGGTTGAGGTGAAGGCTATCAAATGGGCTATTTCTATTATGGAGAATGAGGGATTGCAAGGAGTGGACTGGAATACTGATGCAAAATTGGTGGTTGAGCAGATCAAGTCCAATTCAGACACTAGTGTTTGGGACTCTATGATTGGTTTTGTTTGAGGTGCATAAGAGCTTCTATTTGCATTCCTTTTGGTCTATATCTTGGATCCTAAGAAATTTCAATAGAAGTTCGGATTTGCTTGCCAAGTTAGCTTTGGATTTTAATTCCCCCTTTGTTTTGTTATCCGCCTTTCTCTAAAGGCTCTTTTGGTCAGTCCTTGGATGTTGTTTTACGGGCGATGGGACTTTGTTCTCCTCTTGTTTGTAATCACCTATTTTTAGGGGTTTCTTTTGGTTTCTTTCTAATGAAGCTTCACCAAAAAAGAAAAAGCAAAGGTAAGATTTAATGTGAATGTGTGTAGAATGGAGTGTGGTTATAATTTTAAAGTATAAATAGAACCACCTTTTCACAAACTTTCCTTTGTAATTTGAAATTTTGGCTTACTTACACTTGCACTATCATCTTTTTTCTGCAAAAATTTTCTTTTGAATTTCACTTCCTTCACAATTTGTCCAGTTTTTAGAAAAAAAATATAAAATTGAATCAAAACTCAAATAAATTTTTTTTTATCAAAATAATAAAATTTTAAGATAAATTATACAAAATTTTGAACTATTTTACACTTGAAAATAACCACCCATATCTCAAAAAATCCCTTCAAACTATTAACTATTTACAAGTCCAATAAAAAATAGGGATATTGACATTGTTGCACCTCAAACTATATTTGTATTTGCACTTTGCATTCAAAACTATTTTCACTCTGAACTCACCAAGACCTTACACCATTGGTATTTTTTTCAAGTTCTGCCAAAACGTTTAATAATATATGCACATGAATTGCACATGTTAACACAAAGGTAAATTTTGATTTGTTTATGCCTTTCTCTCAATCTAATGGACTCTCCAACATGCTTTCTCTCGTCATTGGGAATAATATCTCTCATTGATCCTATAATTCACAATATGTACATAGATACTTGAATTGTAATTATCTTAATTTAATTTATATGGTTTGTTATGGGGATTTTTAGAGTATGGGTCATAAAACCTCCTAGGCCCTTTAGCACCTCTACAGGCCCACATTGGACAAGGCCCATCGGTCACGGACAGGTAGAACCCAGCTCGTCAGGCTGGACCGAAGGCAAGCCCAGTTGCGGCTTGAGCGTGGATGAATAAAGTCACACTGATTGAGCCATAATTTTTGGGCTTGATACTTGCCTTACCTCTCAGTCAAGGTGTCACGATCCCAGTGTATGAGGGTTCTCAACCCTAACATCCAAGCCGTCAGGAGCGGGTACTTAAGGTAAGATTAGATGAGTGGGAAGGGGATCGTTTTTTGGGAATTTGAACCCTAAACACTCCCTAATAACCCTAAATTAGTCGCTATCATTCCTTTGACAGGTTTCTTGAGGGCTCCTCAGTGTAAAACTGGAGGCAGGCTGCATAGTGGGAATACCTGAGGGGAGCCTGATTAAGGTTTCTTGGAATAGCCACTGAATGACTTTGGCATCGGAGTGGAAACGTCGGTGACACCACCGGCCCCCTCTGATGTCATTGTTTTATCTTGTAGGAGTCAGGGAAAAGATCCGGGATCCTGCCAGGGAAGTGCCGTGTGACATCAGATTTCTAGGGTGACAAAAATTAGGCAACAACATTGGCGTCGTCAGTGGGAAACGAAGAAAAATATTAAAGTTGTGCAAAGATCTATAAATCACGCACGACCATAATCACCACTAAAAAGATCATCTGGACGAATCGTGACTCCAAAAGAAGAAGTTTGGCGGCAGAACCATTATTGCGGCTAGGATAAAGAGTGTGATATGGAGGATCAACCAGAAGTAGGACTGGAGAATAGTGGCGCCGAGCCATCGAACAGGCAAGTCAGGGACAGGTAGCCCATGAGGACGAACACTATTCTTCATCAGGAAGCCACTGTTCCAAGGGAGCCAACATCTTTGTTGTCGCAGCTACCTCCACAAAGGCGTAGTGACAGGAGGGTAGCCCCACAATCTGAGAGGACTCTTCTGTCTGACGTGGAGAACACTTGGAACAGCTGATAGGACAAATGACATAGAATCAAAACAACCAGCAGGTACAACACTCCCAGACACGCAGGAGCCAAGCGCATGTGGATTCTCCATGCCCCCGTGCACGGTCACATGAGCGCAGAGAATGAGGAGCACCGAGAAATTATGGCAGAGGCCGAGGAAGGAATGAATTGAGGCGTGAGCATTCAAGGCCACTAGATGGAGAGGTTAGAAGGGATGTCAGAACCTCCCCATATCTCCTGCGGGACAGGCAGGGAAGTTCGAAACACAGATCAATCAGTGACGCCTTCTCATTGTCTAATGAAGGCTTGGATTTGAGCAATCCGAGAGCCTCCTTGGATGCCAGGAGGAGGGCATGTGATGAGAATGATAGGGCCAGAGTCTGAGAAGAGATGAGGCCCGAACGACACACACAATGGAACCTGGATGAGGAAAGGGCTCGTATCAGGGCCGAGGAACGGAGGAGGCTCGAAGATGAAATCAGAAGAGATGTAGCAAGAGATGAGAGAAGAAGGCTTACCACCGTGAGAGATACCTACACCAAGGCAGGAGCCTAGGTTCAAGGGAGAAACCTCTTTGCTCCTCTGCCTGGGCATGTGCCTCTCAATGCAACAGGGACCCAGTCCACTTCACCATTCACATTGGGGATAAGGCAAGCAACGCTCCCACCTAACTTCAAGATTCCCCATATGGAATGTTACGAGGGGCTGACCGACCTTGGAGAACATTTGGGGGCTTACCGAGTTTGGATGGAATTTGAAGGAGCTGAGGATGCAATCATGTGCAGGGCTTTCCCACTGACCCTCGGAGGAATGGCTAGAACATGATTTACCAGGTTGAAGCCAGGAACAATTGGCTCTTTCGGCCAACTGGAAAATGCCTTTGCTGCTCAGTTCCTGGGGGCTCGACTGGTAAAAAAAGCCGCATACTTACTTGTCTTCAATTGTGTAGAGGGAAGGCGCATCCCTGATGTCATTCATTCAGAGATTTACAGAAGCTATGATGCAAGTCAAAAGGGGAAACGATGATCGGGCCATGTAGGATGGCTTAAGAGATGAAGATTTTATCCCGTCAATAGCAAGAAATCCTTCTCAAACTTTCCCTGAGATGCTGGTGGAGGCCCACAAGCATATTTTAGCAGAAGAGATCATTGAATCACGATGGAGGTCGAGGCAGGAACGTGAGGGTCGAAATGACTCACGGAGGAACCAGAGGAACGAAGTTGTGAGCAATAAGAGGAGTAATGTAGAAAGAAATCAGGGACCTCGATTCCCTAGAGACAGACCAGGCAGGTTCACACCACTTAACACGACGCGTGAAGAGGTATTGATGAAAATTGAAGGAAGCAACATCTTGAAAAAACCATTCCCGATCAAGACTCCATTTTGGTTTCGGAACAAGAAAAGATACTGTAGATACCATAGAGACTACGGTCACGATACCGACTGGTGCACAGAATTGAAGAAAGAAATAGAAGCTCTCATTTAGAGGGGACACCTATAGTAGTTTATGGCAGGAGCCACTAATTAGGCAGGATCTTCAAGATAAGAGCAAATTAGAGTGGAAGACGCATCTGTAATACCACTCCGACTAGGAGAGATTAATGGAAGTGTGCAAACTGTTGTAGGAGGACCAGACATGGGGGGGAACTCCAACAGAGCAAGGAAGGCATATGCGAGGGACGCTAGAGGCACGCATGAGCAGTTTGAAGTAAATGTGGCGATTAGGCAACCCAAAGCATTACGGGGGGACCCTTTCCTGTTAACTTTTGATAATAGAGAAGCTGGGAATATTCACCACCCATATGATGATGCAATAGTGATAACGGTGTAGGTGGCTAACCACATGATATTCTGTATATTAATAGATACAGGGAGTTCGGTTGATATCCTGTATGCCCCAGCCTATGACACAATGAGACTGAAAAGAGAAGCACTCAAACAGGTAAGAACTCCTCTCTCAGGTTTCACAGGTGAATTTATGTTTCCAGAAGGATCTATTGAACTCCCTATCACAGTAGGGCATGCCCCTGAACGGTCCACGGTGATGACCAATATCTTGGTAATGAAGACCCCATTAGCATATAACGCCATAATTGGAATACCGACCCCGAATGCATTGAAGGCAGCAACCTCAACCTATCACTTGTTGATGAAGTTTCCTACTTCAGGGGGAGGAACCGAATGTGTTCGTGGAGTCCAGCATGAATCGAGAAAATGTTACACAACATCTCTGCATGACAAAAACATTCATATGGAATGACTGGCCATCTTTCTGGGCCCCAGGTAGGAATACCCCAATCCGCAGCACGAGAGGCTTAACCACCTGATGTGCCTGACGATCTTCAGGCAGGAACGCCCTGAGCAAACAAGGAGCAATTCCTCTCTCAAAGAGCCCCAAAGTGGAAACTCTCATTCCGAGTAGAAATACTTCGAGTCCTGTCCTCAGGATACACTAACCTCCTAGTGCAAACATTTTGAGCCAACGATTACTGAAAAGTATGGAGTAATGGAAATCATATCGGAAGAAGACATGCCTGACACTCAGTCAGAAAGCAGAGAGGACAAAGTGGAAGGAAACAATAAAAGGAGAAGTAGTGGAAGATCTGTTAGAAGTACAGCTGGATGTAGACGATCATGCCAGAACGACTAAAATCGGGAGCCTGATCTCAGACGAGTTCAAAGAAGCGTTGACTGAATTCTTAAAAGAGAATTCAGATGTTTTCGCATGGTCCCATGACGACATGCCAGGTATTGATCCCGAGATTATAGTTCACAGATTGAATGTTGACCCTGACTTTCGTACAGTCAGACAGAAGAGAAGGAGCTTCAACTCTGAACGTTATGAAGCGATTAGGGCAGAAGTAGAGAAATTACTAGACACGGGCCTTGTCAGGGAGGTTCTTTACCCTGATTGGTTGGCAAATGTGGTTCTCATCAAGAAAACCAACGACAAATGGAGGGTCTGCGTAGAAGAAAATGTTTGCCCAGCAAATAAGAAAGACCATGGAAGTGTATGTGGATGACATGCTGGTCAAGAGTGTTAAAGCTTCAGAACACCTGATTGACCTGGGTCAAATGTTCTCCATCCTCAAGAAGCATAAGATGATGTTAAACCCAGCCAAGTATGTCTTCGGGGTATCTTCTGGCAAATTTCTGGGGTTCATGGTAAATCAGAAGGGAATTGAAGCTAACCCAGAAAAAATCAAGGCCATCTTAGAAATGGATTCTCCAGCAAAGGTCAAGGATGTCCAGAGACTGACTGGGAGGATAGCAGTCTTGAATCGATTTGTATCCAAAGTGACTGACAAGTGCTTGCCATTTTTCAAGATTTTGAAGGGACCCAAGAGCTTTGCATGGATAGAAGAATGCGAGGAGGCATTTACTCAACTCAAGCAATACTTGGGCTCAACGCCTTTGCTGTCCAAGCCAATATTCGGGGAAACACTTGTCTTGTACTTGGTAGTTTTAGAGACAGTGGTTAGTTCCGCCCTCATCCGCGAAAAAGCTTCAGTTTAGTACCTGGTTTATTATGTCAGCAAGGCTATGGTGTCTGCTGAGACGAGGTACCTGACCATAGAAAAGCTTGCCCTGGCTTTGGTGGTATCGTCTCGAAAACTCAAACCTTATTTCTAGGCTCATGCCATCACTGTCCCAACTAGTTATCCGTTGAGGAAGGTACTTCAAATGGTCCATAGAGTTGGGGCAATTTGGGATTTCTTACATCCCAAGGACAGCAGTTAAGGCCCAGGCAATTGCTGACTTCATTGCCGAATTCACCAAGTTGAAGGGGTAGGAGGACCAACCTCTAGATGTCGGAGAAAAAATGGGACATGAAGACCAAACCATATTCTGGACTTTGCATGTGGACAGCTCATCAAGCGAGCATGGAAGCGGGGCTAGATTCATATTTACAACACCAAGACCTGATTATGTTAAACTCGAGTATGCAATCCGCATCGAGTTTAAGGCAACAAATAATGAATTTGAGTATGAAGCTTTGATTGCAGGCCTGAGGATCCGTGGGAGCCAAAATGCTACAAGTTTACAGTGATTCACAGTTAATGGTCAGGCAGGTAAATTCGGAGTACCAGGTAAGGGAAAGCAGCATGATATCGTACTTGGCCAAGGTAAGAGATCTGCTTGAAAAATTTGAAGAATATCAAATCACTCAGGTACCAAGAGAGGAGAATGCAGACGCATATTTACTTGCAAGGCTTGCCTCGGTGTCAGACTTGAAGCTCACACAAAGTGTACCTTTCGAAACACTTAAGGAACTGAGCTACAAGGAGAGGGATGAGGCTGTTAACCAAATGGATGGTAAATCTGAGTGGATGGATCCAATAGCTAGATACCTGACAGAAGGAATCCTGCCTAAAGATAAGCTGGAGGCTCGGCGCTTGAAATACAAAGCCCCGTACTATACCTTGATATTTGGAGTATTGTACAAGAGAGGCTTCTAACTCCCTTACTTGAAGTGTTTAGGCACAGCCGAAGCCGATTATGTCCTGAGAGAAATACATGAGGGGATTTGTGGCAATCACTCAGGTGGCCAATCACTTGCTAACAAAGTAATCCGTCAGAGGTATTACTGGCCCACGATGAAGGAGGATGCACGAATTCATGCACGGAAATGTAATTCCTGCCAGAGGTTTGCCAACGTGCTTAGGAAGTCCCCTGAACAACTCACTTCAAGCCCATGGCCCTTTGCCCAGTGGGGAGTGGACCTCATTGGCCCTCTACCGATGGGTAGAAACCAGGCAAAGTATGCTATAATTGCGATTGATTATTTCACCAAGTGGGTGAAAGTTGAGCTATTATCCACAATAACTGAGGCCAAAATCTCAAATTTCATATGGAGGTCTATTGTGTGTAGATTCGGAATATCACACACCATTGTAACAGACAATGGTAGGCAGTTCGATAACCAGAACTACAAAGAGATGTGTTCGAATCTAGAAATCAAGGAAGCCTTTTCGGCCCTATTTCATCCGCAAGCGAATGGACAAGTTGAGGCTGTCAACAAGGTAATCAAGAACAACTTGAAAACTATGCTAGATGTGCATAAAAGAAACCTGGGTGGATGAACTCCCGAAAGTTTTATGGGCATACCGGACCACACCCAGGACTGGAACTGGAGAAACTCCCTTATCTTTAGCATTCGGGGCTGAGGCAGTGAGATCTGTGGAGATCGGAAAACCAAGCCCTAGAGTCAGGTACTTTTGTCTTGACAAGAACGATGAGCAGATGCGCTTGAGCCTAGACTTGATAAAAGAAAAGAGGAATATGGCACAAATTAAGGCGGTGGCCTACAAGCAGATATCGGCAAGGTATTACAACTCCCAAGTAAAGCAGAGATGCTTCCAGCAGGGAGACCTAGTCTTGATTAAGACGATGCTCAACACTAAGGAACATGGGGCAGGAACTCTAGGACCTACCTGGGAAGGCCCATACAAAGTAATTGAAGTATTGCGCCCAGGGACGTACAAGCTTGAAGGACTGGATGGAAAAAGGCTAACCCACCCGTGGAACGCGGAGCATTTAAAGATTTGCTACCAATAGACCAATGTAACGATGTAAAGCATTTGTAAAACTCTTCTATTTTTCAATAAAACAAATGCTCATTTAGAAAAGGAATACTTGGCCTCTCTAGAGCATATTGTTATTTACTCAAAGGGCCTGACTTGAATTCTAGCCGATAGCTGAGGTCAGGCCTAGGTTCTCCACGAACTAGAGGCTATTGTTATTTGCTCCAAGGGCCTGACTCGAATTCCAGCCGATAACTGAGGTTAGGCCCAGGTTCTCCACGAATTATAGCCTATTGTTATTTGCTCAAAGGGTCTGACTCGAATTCTAGCCGATAGCTAAGGTCAGGCCCAGGTTTTTCCTGAACCAAAACCCATTGTTGTTTGCTCAAAAGGCCTGACTCGAACTCCAGCCGATTGCTGAAGTCAGGCCCAAGTTCTTTCGTAAGTCCAGTCCACACAACAAAAAACTCTCACCTGTCCTAAAGGAACATGTCAGAGTTTGGAGGGGATAGCAGTAGGAACAACAACAACAAAATGATTGTCAAATTAAATCCATATAGGAATTGTCTTACACAAGCAAACAATAAACAAAAAAAACAAATCATCCATCTAGAAAAGGAAAATAAAAGACAACAGCATTTGGAGACAATGTCCCCCCAAGAAAAGCCTACTTAGGGGAGACACCAGAGATAGAAGCAGGAACGCCAGAATCGGCCTACTCAGCAGGTGCAGGGATCAGGGAACTGGAGCTTTGGGGGCTTTGGCCAGGAGCAGGAACCTCTAGAGTCTCAGATACTAGGCCACCAGAAGAAGAAGCTGTATGAATAGGGGCTGGGACCCAGGTACAGGATCAAAAGGGGCAAGCAGGTCTTGAGGGGAAGCAGGTACAAGTTCCAGGAACTTCTCCAACACGGAGAGGTCCATGCCAAGAAAGCAGAATCGGGCTTCTTTGAGTGCAGCATCCACCCCCATATCAAATTGCCCATCTGCCTGAGTCACCAGGCTCTAATAAGCTAATGATATCGCCGCAACTTTATCCTGTTCAGACTTGACCTCATCCAGGGCCTTCCTATGGTAAGCCTCAAGATCTTGGTGGGCATGACCCCGGCTACTTAGCTCCTCATTCTTCTTCTGAAGCTCCCCCTCATTCCTGGATAGGATGTGTTCAAGCTCAGAGATGCACTGTTTGGCCCTCTCCAATTCCTTCTCCGCGTCTTTAAAGCGGGATAGGGACACATCAACTACCTCGATTTTGATCTCCACCAGTTCCTGAATCTTCAAAACCGACAGGAAAGCCTGTAGGAAAGCGACGTATGTCAAGGCTTAGTAAAAAAATAAAATAAAATCAAAATCTTCAAAACCGACAGGAAAGCCTGTAGGAAAGCGACGTATGTCAAGGCTTAGTAAAAAAATAAAATAAAATAAAAAGGAAGAACACTTAGATGAGAACTCATGGAAGCCAGCTGGCGAGATGCTTCCTCAGCCAGGGAGGAAATAGGAGTGTTGCTGCGCCAGTTGTCTTCCATGGGAGGAACCTCCCGATGGAGAACGGCCAGGGGCTAACAAAGTAAGAAGGGAGGCGTACCACTTCATCCTCGGCCACCCCCGTGGCAGGCTCTTTACCCTTTGATAAGCGAAGGGCTCCCTTTCCTTTAGAAGACAGCTCCTCCCCGGAACGGGACTGCGACCTTGAGGCAGGTTCTTTGCCATTTGAGGAGGCTGGCTTCGAGATAGAAGTCGAACCACGGGGGGTAGAGCCATGCGTCAGCTTCGCTGACTTCAGAACCTCAGTAAGGTCAATCAGCTCCCTCGGCAGATGCCTTGGCAGGTCCCTATGTGAACCGCTCCTCCCCGACTGACCACTCATAGCTGCAAGAAACCAGGAAAATGTTAATCAGAGAACATCATAAGATAAGGTACATACAAACAAGAGGACCATCACGGGATGCAACCATGTGATTGCCCAAGGCTTATACTGGAGGATAGTCTTTTCCTAGACAGAATGGACTTGTAGTCCCTTTCTTCGAGGCTCAAACTTAGAATTGTGTCCACTAAGGAATTACCAACTTCGCCAAGGAGAGGGGGGATGAATTCCACCCATGATTTTAGCCCTCAAACCGCCGAGGAACAGATACCTCGGCCTCAGTTCCTTGGGATCCAGACTCCCAACAACCACCGACGAAGAACCAGTCCTTCTGCCACCCAGTAATTTCAGGCATGAATTGGACGAATTTCCTCTGTCAAGGATAGACATAGTATAAAGCAGTTGGCCTGGGAACTAATTTAATTTCAAAGAGAGCCTGAATCTCATAAGAGGTAGGGTCAAACTGATAATGTTCCTTCCATAGCACATAGCAGCAGAACACAGACCTCCAAACGTTGGGTCCTAATTGGAAGGGAGCAAGATTAATTTCCTCGATGAGCCTCCGGACAAAGGGGGCTAGAGGTAGTCTGAATCCGCAATTAAAAAACCAACTGCTCAGTGCTACCTCCCCAGGAGGAGGGGAGCTAGTGAAGTCCCCTTTGTTGGGAAGCCAAGCAGTGACACCCTCGGACAGGGGAAAACTCTCTAGAAGGCCAGCTAGGCCTGATTCTGTCAGGTCAGATCTGACAAAATCTCAATCCCAGAATTTGTCTTTAGACCCGGTTGGCCCTCTCGCGGCGATAGTGGCCCTAGTGACTTTGGTGGCCCTAATGGAAGGATCAGAAGGACGAACTGAAAGCCTTGAAGGACCCATTGAATCAACGACCACGGAAGGCTCGGCTATTTCCAGCTCAGCTCCCTCTGAATAAGAAATCTCCATAATTCCTGGGTCGGACCTTATTGGGGAGAATACGTTGGCGAGGCATTGAGATTTTCTACAGGCTGAAGATAGGGGCCTAAGTTCCTGAATAGGTTTAGGCAGGGGATCGTCAGTTGACTAAAAACTAATGGGGATAGCAGGCAATTGTAGCAGCGGATCGCTGCTACTACTGGTGGAAGTATCCGACATCTGAAGACAATAAAGAGGACTGTTAGGCAGGTGGAAAAGCCCCTATCTTATGAACAACACAGACACCTAACTACTCGGCTACAGAAGACTAAGATGAAAAGATCCAGCGTCGTAAAGTTAACATGAAGAAATCAGAAAAAGTCTCCGAAATACAAATATCTACAACCTCCAAGCAGGCAAGGTACAAACTAAAGGGAAACCTACGTCGACAAGTGCAGTTGAGGACAAATTATGCAGAAGGATATATAAAAAAATATATATGCATTCATGCGCAGCACATTACCAGCCATTGAGTAAGAAGTGTAGTTTACCTTCAAATGTGAAGAAAAAAGAAGTCTCCTCGTAATGGAAATCTTTGGCACAATGAACGTTCGATCAGTTAGGCCCTGAAAGGAGGAGAAGAAGGTCAGAACAGGTTCAGAACCAAGGAAAAAAAAGGAAGAAAAGGGAATAAACATCAACCATCCTGAGAAGTGCCGGACTGAAGATTGAAGTAGGGATAAACGAAAACTGATGGAAGGTACCCAGAAAACTCTCGAAGTAACGATGGTGATCGAAGTGCAGGTATTCAAAGAGGATGCTGAAAAGGATGGAAAACAAGAGCTTCAAAATCAAATTAGGAAACGAGAAGGAACTGCTCATCCACGTTCCAGCATAGAGGGTAAGCCAGGAGTTGAGGCGGTAAGGGGCACATCCACTTTCTCTCTCCCACGTCATTGAAAATAGGGAACGCAAAAAGAGCCCAACACCATAACCCACGCCAACCGTCGGATCAAAATAGACGGACATGATAGTTCAGGCAGTTAATGCAAAAGGACATTTTTTTAAAAAAAAAGGTCTTCAAAGTTTGTGCCAAGTCTCTATCCAGGCAATGCACAAGCAGAGATTGAAATTCCTGACAGAGAAACCAAAAGGCCTAGGCAGGTTTCTTGTTTCGCAAGAGTGAAGACCACCTCAATTGAAAATTGGGCCAGTCTTGGGGGCTAATGTTATAGGGATATTTAGGGTATGGGTTAGAAAATATCCCAGGGCCGTTAGCACCTCTACAGGCCCACATTGGACGAGGCCCGTCGGTCATAGACAGGCAGATCCCAGCCTGTCAGGCAAAACCGAAGGCAAGCTTAGGCCCGACTTGAGCTTGGATGAATAAAGTCACACTGATTGAGACTTAATTCTTAGGCTGGATACTTGCGTTACCTCTCAGTCCAGGTGTCACGATCCCAGTGTATAAGGGTTCTCAACCTTTGCATCCAAGCCGTCAGAAGTGGGTACTTAAGGTAAGATTAGGTGAGTGGAAAGGGGATCGTTTTCTGGGAATTTTAACCCTAAACACTCCCAAATAACCCTAAACCAGTCGCTATCATTCCTTTAACAGGTTTCGAGAGGGCCCCTCGGTGCAGAACTAGAGGCAGGCTGCATAATGGGAATACCTAAGGGGAGCCTGAAAAAGGTTTCTTGGAGTAGCCCTTGACTGACTTTGGCATCGGAGTGGGAATGCCGGTGACACCATCTGCCCCCTTTGACGTCGTTGTTTTATCTTGTAGGAGTAAGGGAAAAGATCCGAGATCCTGCCAGGGAAGCGCTGTGTGACATTAGAATTCTAGGGTTACGAAAATCACACAACAACATGGTTGCCTAACTTTCTTTTGTTTCCTTTCAAAGGCTTTAGGAAATTGTATAAAAGGATCACTGTATCAATAATACATACGACAATACCTTCAAATCAATATCTCTAACTAAATGGTATCAAATCCATACTTGCTCTAACTAGCCAACTTTTTTTTGTTCTCCCTATTTCATCATCGTGTATGCCTTTGTTTCTGCATATGTTACCAATACTAACGATGATACTCAATCACCTTTTGGTATCAACACTGACATATAGACTTCTCTAGGGAATCTGCTATATGTTAATGTCTATGCTTAGGCCCTTTTCGACTCACATATGAGAACTATACCACTTGGCATGCATAGTGGTACTCCTTTCTAATCGACTATGATCTCATGGGATATACTAATGGAGGCACGGTTTGTCTAGCATCTGGTTCTAGTTGCACCTTTTCAATCTGACAAGATCATCTTCTTTGAAGTGCTCTTATTGCATCTTAATCTTCTTTACTTGTTAATTTTTGTTGCCTCCACTAATTCTTCTCATGAAACATGGCTGAAACTCGCTACCATGTATGGAAAACCCTATTGAGGTAGTATCATGAGCATCTGCTTGCTACCATGAATGGAAAACCCTATTGAGGTAGTATCATGAGCATCTGCAAAATCTTAAGCAAAATTATCGAAGAAAACAAGTCCATCATTGACTATATACAATCTATTTATAAAATCTTAAGCGATGCCCATAATTGTTTCCATGACAATATACCATATGAGATAATCTTGTGACAACAATCTGTCACAATAAAAATAGTGTGACTAAATTGTTGGCATCATATTAACATCATGCATGTCGATTTATTCTATCACTAGTTTAATCAGAGACGCTAACATTGTTTGGGTGACAAGTATCGGTCTGTCACAATATACCATTTGTGATAATTTTATAACAGTGTACTGTCACAGTAAGGTTTTTATTTTTTATTTTTTTTAAGGAATCAGTTTGTCATATATATATTTTTTCACAATTTTTTTTGCTCACACTAATGCAATGGTAATATTTTGGCTATTTCATGTAAAAATAGCCAATTGAAGATTATAATAAATGATCATTCAAATAGAAAAAAAGACAACACCATTGTGAAATTCCTTAAACATTAACATATTTCATATAAAAAGTTCAAAAATTCTACATTGAAGCACTTGTCCTATCATATGCTTCATTGAATATTTTTTCAATACAGTTGCATATATCCTTCAAAAAATAACAACGATATTCCAAGACACCCCATGTTGACATCATGTTCAAAATCTAAAACTTGTTCAAAATGCAAAAGGAAATTCAAAAATATTCATACCAACTGTTAAACATTCCTAAGTGGTCTCCTTTCACTAGCAGTTAAACATTTCAAAAGTCAAAACTCACCATCAACATCACTACTTCTATACCCCCAACCTTAAACAAAAATCATCAATTCTTCTTCATCCATCACAAGTCCAATAAACTTATTCCATTAACTTGCACCATTAAATCAATAAAAATTTTGTGCAAAAAAAAAAAAAAATTGACACAACATAAGTATAAAAACCAACTATGTCATCTTATTTGGTCATGTACCTTCACTATCATTAAATATTGTAGCAAAAAATGACTATCCCATTCAGGTGTTAAAGACTCGACATGCCCTTACAAAAAGTTGAATTTTGCCTCATTTTTGCCACCCATGCTTCAAGTTGTTCATTTTGCTTCTTCAACGCTTTATTAAATGCTTTTGTTTCTTGCATTTCTTTTTCAACTACCGTCATATCAATTCGGACTCATTTCAAAGTGATGTATTGGATCGATACCCATTCCACACTGATATATGCATTTTGGACAACTTTGTCGAATATTTGCTCCATTGTTAAATTTGACCCTTCCTCTGAATCTCTAAGTCTTATCATATCTTCCTACAGAAACAAACAAATACCAACAGTTATGCAACAACTACCAATTTACTTTGACTCTATGTAATTTACAACACACACTAATAAAGAAGAACTGAATCTAAGTAATGCAACATATATAAAAAAGTTGAAACACATTCCTGTTGAAAACTTATAATTTGAACACTTGGAATTTTGACTCTCAATATGCTTAACAAAGAGAATAGACAACATACATGGTTAACTGTAACACCTTAATTATACAGAGTATGGCAAGTTTCTTCATTTATTGCAATCCTTTATATTGTTCTTCCTTTTTGAAAATAATAAACAATATGAGTCTCTAATTTCATAGGTACCTTATATAACAAATACTTCTTTTGTTAGTTTATCATGTACTTGTTAATTTTAGAATACTCACATAAATTTTTTTGACTTCTCATCTATCAATTTCTTCTTCTTTTTGTCATAGTGTGTGTTATACACAAATCATATTTGTGTACTGATCCATTGATATAACCTAGTTTCCAAGTTTTCTGCCTGCAATGACTATTACATAAGTAATAGTCATTAAGCAGTGCCATAACCAAATCATTTAATTAAATATAAGAAACCAGTTTATATCAAAATACATTTAACAAACTATTAAGGTAAAGTTACCACAATATTATGAAATATAGAAAACATAGTCTATAAGAATATAAATCATAAGCAAAATAATAGACAAAATAATAATAGTAAAATAACTCTTCCAAAATATAAATAATAAATATAGTAGTACTACATAAGAAAATCCATAGGAACTAGCAAGCAGAAAATAAACAATCCCCAAAGCATTTAAATAAGAGATCTTACAAACTAAAAAGTAATCTCAGAAGTTTGAAACATAACTACAAAATGCATAAGGCTCAAAAAAGGAAAGAACAAATTTTTAAAATAAAGAAAAATTCCCAAATCATAACTAAAACTAGATAAATATCCTCCCAGAACCATGCTACTAAGTAGCGAAAATGCAGTTAATAACAATTATTAGAATTAGGAGGAAGAATATCAAAAATACCTGGAAAAGGGAATTAATGGTGAATACTTTAAAACATTCAGTGATTGATTTTATTAGAAATAAATTTATCATTAAAAATATTAATAAATTTGGAGCATAAAAAAATCATAAATAAACAGTAATACAAATATGCTCTTTGAGAAAAAATATTATGCAGCAATCTTTATAAATAGTAGCTTATTCATCATAAGAAAAGATATAGCATGAGGAATGAGAAATATGACATCTAGAGATTTACCGATTTGAAATACAACATATACAAACCGTCACTGCATTGGTCAAGTAATTTCCAGACACCAAGCTTCCTAATTACAAATAAAAAATTGTAGCATCATCATTAAAATATAGCATGAGGTATAAATATGAGAAAAATGATTATATCAATGAGTACAAGAATCATATGGCATCTAGAGATATATCAATCATCAAAATGTATCCATACCATCACCACATTGGTTAAGCAAACTACAGACCATGTGCAATCAAACATAGGGCTGAGTGATCTCCAAGCTCGTACCACACACTTGACCGAGTAGTCTCCAGGTCTAAGTGAAGGCCAACATTCATGCGCAGACTCATCTATCATATCAAGTCACGTCCATAATCCAATATCACAAACTATAATCTAGTATCACAATATTACAAGCCACGGTAAAATTTCTAAGATGCCATATGTAAATCAGATATGTAATATCACATGCATGGAAAAATCTCATCATACAAAACTTTTACATCGGTAGGTGATGGTAATAAAATCATGAATAATAGATTTTTAAATATTTCAAGTATTCAATAAAATCCAAGACAATTAGAAAATTAAAGACATATACTTGAAAGAAAATCATGTTTTTGAAAATAAAATCTCATGTTGTGTATCTTTGTAGAATCATAAAATAGTTCAAATATTATCAAAATATAGTAAACACAAAAAATCTCACTCACAAAACTTGTTGTGCTCAATCTAGGCTTTTGTGATGCTGGCCTTGTTGTTCTTCTTGATGCTAGTCCACTAGAAATGAAATAAACAAAATAGAAATAGTTTTAATTACTATTTCACAAAAAGAGCTTCAAACAAAGCTTATTCACAAAAGCAAAAAAAGTTAACTACCCTTAGTACAACCAAGTTAGTAAGCCAATACTAACTTGAGTACAAACTTCTATTGAACTTTAAATTATCTACCTACACCAAACCTTCTTAGATTCAAATACAATTTTTAATCAATTTAAGCATATTCTTTAAACCCAAGAAAAAACACAACTTATCCGAGAAAAAATCTCAAACCCAGTACCAATAACAAATGCTCAACTAATTCTAATCATCAATTTCACTTCAAAGTTCCTCTCAAGCCATTCAAAAACTTAGTTCACAAACCATCTCAACCAAAAATAACCAAAATAATAATTCCATACATGACTCTCGCATTTTTAAAACACCAAAGTAACTACATTCTCTCCTTCTCGGTTCCAACCGTAAACAACAACAAAATCCAACATTCCATTCATAAAAAATTTCAGTTCATAAAAATATCAACATCTAGCCAAATAAAAATGTCTCTTTCCAGACTCATAGTTTAACTTCAAAATTCGCACCAATCCATATCAACTTTATTTCCATAAAAAAGCTTCCTTGCTAAACATCAAAATATCCAAAAATAAAACCCAAAACATAAAGCTAGGTCATCCAAGTAAGAAATTCACCAAAACCCTTGTATACAACATGCTAAATTCTTAAATCCCTTTCAAAAACTAAACATTAACTCATCCCAAGTCCTAAATATACATACTAAAAATCCTTCCAGCCATATATTAAATTGGTTCTTCCCATAATCTACTTTAAAAACATCAAAATTTCAATCTCCATTAATGCCAAACATGGTAACGGGTACAAGCTTAAAAACAACAACCACATGTAACAAGCCTTGAAACAGCCATTTAAGCATCAATATTCAACCTCATAGCAGCTGTGAAAGAGAAGAGAGAGAAAATCCCTACCAAGGAAAGAGATTCTAGAAAGAGAAGCTTGTCTTCAAGCTTGAGCACTCACCCAAAACTTCCTCTAAATGCACATGCAAGCTAAGATTTTGCTAAAAAGGAGTACAAAAGACCTTAAAAAAGTATAAATCTCAAACAAAAATATGCATCTCTTAATGAAGTGGCTCACGGCTAGAAAGAGAAAGTGAGAAAAAATTGGATTTTAAGCTAGATGTATGACTCTAGTATGTTACACTTGATGAGCAATGCATGAAAGCGTTTTTGCATGTTGGATTTAAGCAAGAAATTAAACCATAAGAAGGCATTTTTAAAAGCTTGAAATGGAGGTTTTGGTCATGGAGTATTTTAGAGAGAGAAAAACTTGAGTTTTTATTTTTCGTTTGACGGCTTTGCCAAAAATGAAGAAGATGAGGAGTTTCAAAACTACCCTTACCTTCGTGCCCTCAAATTCTGAATTAAAAAGGACAATTTTGGAATTCGAAAGATTCAAAAAGTCAAGTTCTGAATTACTCCATCACTTTGGTTTCCTAAAATACCAAAGAATGTCCAAAATGGACTTTCAGCAATAATATATAATTTTTATAAAAATTAAATTGTAAATGTAAGGAGACTTTTCGATAAAAATGTGTAAAAATAATTTTCAAAAGTTTACTACTAAAGAGTTTGGTAAATAGCGAAAAATTAATAAATCCATATGCAAGCTAAATTATAAAACTTCTCAAATAACATCTACTTTGCTAGAAAGGCTTCAGTAAACTCGTTCCATAGGTGGGCCACCCAATCAGTATTGTGATGACACTTGTTATTTACTATTTGTTTTGATTTGTTTTATATTTTTTTATATGCCTCTGGCACCATTTCATGTATTTTTTATTTATTTTTTTGATTTTAACATATATTTGCCACCTCAAGTCTTTTTAATTTTTTTTTCTTCCGATTTTAACCTATTCACTTCCCAATTTAATTTTTTCTCCATCTTCCCCCTTGCTCTAGTCCAATCTGGCCAAAAAAAAATTAAAAATATTTAATGTGAAACAGTAAGAAATGAGAATTATGGGGTTCATCTCAAAATATTTATTTCAAAATGCTTCTCAAATTTTTTTTTTTTCTGTTGCTAGAGCTTTTATTTCTTCTCTTTCTCTTTCTTCTTCTTTTAATCCTTTTCTTTCTCTTCTGCACTTAAAAGAATTAAAAGCCCATCTAAATTCACACTACAAAAAAATTGATGTTTTGTGACGGAAGCAAATTCGTCACAACGTATAGTATGTGTGACGGATTCGTCACACAATCCACCAACTGTGACAGTAACTAACCCGTCACAGTGCTTTCGTAATAGCCCCGACACAAATTCTCTACAGTGACCGTGTACTGTTCATCATCACAAAAAATGTAGTTTAAGTGATGGAAAAAATCCGTCACTTATATGCCAACCCATTGTAATTTTCCGGCGAGCCACTGCCGGCAAGGATTAAGTGACGGATACTATTCCGTCACAATCACAACATTTGTGACAGTAGTGTGACAGCTAACCGTCATTGTTACTTAATTGTGATGGCCAACTAACCCTGACAATTGTACGGCTTAGTCACGACTTTGTGACGGATTCCCGTCACAGTTGCCCAATTTATTTTGTGTCGCCAACGACACTCTTCTGTGACAACTATGTGACGGGTTTCTGTCACTGATATATAATTGTCACTGTTCGCAGCCGTCATATAAACATTGTTGTTGTGACAGTTTTGTGACAGGTTCCTGTCACAGATATATAATTGTCGCCTTTCTCAGCCGTCACCTAAACATTGTTGTGACGGTTTTGTGACGGTTCTCCGTCACGGATATATAATTGTCAGTGTTCTCAGCCGTCACTTATACATTGTTTTCATGCTATAATATCATGTCTATATGTACTAATTAATACAAAAATTCACTTTTAGATACATATCTGTGACACACCTAAAATTTCAGTTTACATTAAAATGGATAATATTGTATTGGCACAAAATATCTTTTACATTCAAATCTTAACACAAGTACACTACGCATAGTGTATCACATATAATAAGACTTACACAAAAAAAAAATAGACAAAATCCAATGCTCCTACTGTAGCAGCTGAGATACAAATTGCAATAATTAAGTATCTAGCAAGTAAAAGGTAAAAAAAATTATACTTTAATAGCACAGATTCCATATCAAAGCAACAAAATTAGCCGCAAGGACCTGCAATTGATAGCAGAGATGAAAAGTTAAAAATTTAACTTAACAAGATAAATTAATACACCAAACATGATAATAAGAATAACAGCAAACACATGAATATGATTAAATATACATTCTAATTTGAGAACAATTAGGCAATGATGGCAACTTTCATTTTTGACTTGTACTATGAATATGAAAGCTATGAATATGAAAGCTATATACTTGCCTTTACAAATCTGCAAAGTGCAGCACATTTGGGTTCTGCCTATGAGGGAGCTTGTGAAAATCAATTATGCATATATGCACATACAGTTGAGACACACCAGAAAAAGAAACTGAGCTTTCAAAACTCTTTTGTAGTCTTCATTGTGCTGCTTTGGTCATGGAAAAGAGTGCAAAATCAACATGTTTTCGTTTTATTTAACAGGATGTACAACTATTGGACATCAGGGTTTAATCAAGTTGCAAATACATACAACAAAGAAAAACAAAACAGTAAATCAAGTTGTGGCATATTTCATAAATCAAATTAATATGCATATCACTTTAAAAGTGAGATTTTCTTGGAAATCAGAAAGCAATAGTAGCCAAGGATACAAGAAGAAGAGTAATGGAGAAAAAGCCAAATTATAATGGAGAAAAAGTATGGACTCCCCATTTTGAATACACATCACACGTCAACTTGGAGACAAGCAGAATGCAATGCATAATAAGTACTTAGCTTTCCATGCACTAGATAATTCAGATAGTACCTACTAATATCAAGTCTTAGGTAGAAGTTGAAACAAATTTACCAATTCACGTCAGAAATGATAATTCACAATTCAGAAAAGGCAAACCTCAGGTGTTTGTAGACACCTGAAATAATGGCACAAGAACTATAAATCATCAGTATAACTGAATGTATAATACTTGCATAAAAGCATCATAATCGACTCTAGAACCCATGTTATCATATAACCATGCCTTGATTTTCCCATCAGTTGCTGTTGAAAAGATGAACTAAGGAAAAGAAAAAAGAAAAAAACAATAAATAAATAAACAAGAAAAGAAGACAATGTATAATACTTGCATAAAAACATAAAGTAGTTGTCAGGTTAAGTTTCAGATGCCTCCACACACACACACACACACACACACACACACACACAAACACAGAGACATATACAAACATATATAATATATGAAGGTGGAAAAAAAAATTTGAAAATGAGCAAATCTCAAGTTAAGTAACAATGTGAACCAAACTTGGAATACCTGGATGTTTTCCTTCTGGTGTGGGCAAACAGAATAAACTGGAGGTTCGTGACCTTCAAAAGTAAACAGCTTAGCACTTCCATGTGGCAGCATCCCACACATGCACAAGGATGCAAATTTTAAAAGACAAGTCCATATCCTTACATTAACATTGAAAGGAATAACCAAAAAAAGCAAACCTTAATGGTCTTGTCCTTTCCACAGGTTATGATGCATAATTGTTTGCTTGGGTTAGAGAAAGCAATGTCATTAACATTACCAACATGGGCATCAATCTGTTTAATTTTTTAGACAGAAATTAAAACAACACAAAAGAAAAGAAGCTTAAGAAAAGTAATAATAAAAACAGGGAAGAGAAACCAGTAAAGCATCATTTTTCCTTTATGTTGAGAAACCAAAAAGAATAAAACATTACAAAAATAAGCCCTCAAGATGGTTCCGTAGATCATCACCACCATGATAGGAACATATGTGCACAATGTGACAGGACCCGCTCCGAGAATCCTATCCCAACTCTCGAAGTAGGCATGTCTAAGGAGATTTTGTCAGAAAATCCTACAGAAAATCCGGCAGAACCTCCCCTAAAAGTTTAACTAACCCAGAATACAATTCTGTGCTAAACATTATATATATACAACACTCACATCACAGCAGCAGCCCACACACAAAATTAACATAGTAGGGATTTCATTACTTCACAACTCAAAACACAACACAGAGCGTTCTTAGGATAATAACAACACTCTTAGCTTAATTTTACATAAAAGTTCTTCTAGATTGATCTGAAAAAGATAAACATGAACATAAAATTAACCATTACACTAACGGTAGAGGTGGCTGCGATCGAGGAAGGAAGCGCACGATTGCAGGCTCCGTCAACTTCGGTCCGTACCTATGGGACAATTTCCATTACAACACTCAAGTGTGAGATAGTACTCAATGAGGCATAACCACGATAATATGAGATTACAAAATGACCGTTTACCGTTTCTTACCACAATACATGAAATTACTTGCAATAATTTAATACTTATCTATCACATGAAAGTTTATGTAAATAAATATTCACGAGAATAATCATAACGGAATTTATGAATGAAATAACACATAAAGGGGTAACCAATCATCACGATCCTTCTTCCCAAGGCATCATGGCGGTAATGGGGTGCAAGCATCACGATCCTTGGTCTCTAGGAATCGTGGCATAAATAGGTTTAGCACTTCCAAATGGCCAAGGGTACCCTTTTTGCCATCATCACACAACATCTCCGCCCGTTCACCTTTTTCCCTTCATTTCTCAACACTCCCTTCTCCACCAGATTCATAATCCACTCTCCAACACCATATCAATAGCCATAGCTCAGCTCATAACACTAGTTATGCATTTCTTGATTAAATAAATATGCCGATACATATTTCAACAATTAAGAATGCATGTATGTAAATATGCATTTATTTAGTGTGAGATTTCACTCACCTTGATAGCCGGTCAGCCCTGGTCCGTGGCAGGGTTCTTCCCAGTATCTTCCCGAGTGCCTTAATCAAATAGAACAAACACCATTCAAGTCTCACACTTACATACAACTTCCAGAACAAAACAAGATTTTTAAAAGTTAACTTACAATAGGCATTCATAGGTTCCAAAAACTATTTTTCCTAATATGCTTAATTACCTAGTGCAAAGACTCAACTCCTCCTATATCTAAGCAATTAGTCCACCCACTCCGTTCCCACTAAACTCAGAAATCCCTAAACTCTGACATTATAATTTAATTTCACACATAACCTTTAATCTCAAAATCTCATAATACTAAATAGTAGAATCTAAGGGACAAATTATGTATCATTTAAAAAGCCCTTGGTATGGATAACAAAAAGGGTAAATTTACCTCACCGAGAAACCCCCGGCGGTGACCGGAGTTTCTACCTGAAACACGGTGTGGTGGCTGCCCTGTTTGAAGCCCACGAATCACTAAAATTTGGGCACAACTAAGGTTAGAAATGGGTTCAAACGGTCCAAGACGTGGGGAAACAAGTACCTACATCGCCGCAACTCACCGGAAATCGGCAATCGGTGAAGACGTAAGCCACCGGCTTTCCTTTCTCTTTCCGGCGATACCGACTGTTCCACGCGTGACCATTGGTATCAAAGGATAGAGGAAAGCGTCTACTTCAGCTTTGGTGTTACAGCTAGTCGGATCTAGCCGGAAACGGACTGTCGCCGGTAAGGAAGGATGGGGTGCCACCGTGTGGCTGTCACGCGGGAGGGAGAAAGAAATAACCAGCTCTCCCTTTTCCAGATCATTCTGGAAAAATAGGGAAATAAGGAAGAAAAAATAAATAAATGAATTTTTATTATTTAAGAAAGGTTTTTAACATATTTTTAATAAATTCAATTAGCAATTGTGACGTTTTCAATTTCTGTCACAATTATGCTAATTGTATGGGGGTCAAATTTCCCTCTAAAATATTCCGGCAAATTTTACATTCAAATTCCAATTTGTAGGCCGAACTTTTACATTTAACCGTCATGGATATAATTTTTGACCAATTGTGACCGATTAGTCACCATCACAGAAAGGAATTAGTGACAACATTTGTCATTTTACATCACTAAATGCAAACAAAAATTCAAAATTTTGTTCCCGCGCAGCTGAATGTGTGACGGGCACATATTTGTCACAGTTAATGGAAAATGAATCTACAATTGTGACGGAAGTTGAAATTTCCGACACAGAAAACAGTGTTTTGTGACGGGTACATTTCCGTCACAAAGATTTCCGTCACAAAACATCGATTTTTTTTGTAGTGTCAAAGACTTCTTTCAAAATTTAATTTTTTAAGAAGAAATAAAAATTCCCTTTAATATTTAAAATACATAGTAAAAAAATTTACTAACCTCTTAAATAAAATTTTCACAATTTTGCCTTTTCGTGATCGAATCTTTTCACTGTGTTAAAAATTTATTGTTTTCTGGCTACACTACATTAAAGGAAAAGGATCAAAGAGAGGGAGGAAAAATCAAATTATTATTATTTTTTTTGGTAAATAAACCTTTGCATTAAAGCACAAAAGAACTCCAAGGGGCTTACAAAAGCCTGTCTTCAGCCATATCTGCACAGGCAATAACAGCAAAAAAAGGAATACATGGAGGATCAACATTCTCAAAAAAAAAAGATTAGTTTTTTTTTCTCAAGAGTTAACTTAGCAGCACAGTCAACTAAGTTATTAGTGGTTCTACTATTCCACCTAATTTTCCAATTGTTATAGGCAAACCTTGACCGAATTTATAAAATGACATGTCTAGTGTGCCACCCCTCAGCTTCATCGCAAGCCAACACCTCTTTGACAACATTCACAGCATCCATAGACCATTCCACCGCCTGCCACCCCTTAGTAATAACCTTTTTCAATGCCCGCAGCAAAGCAAGAACCTCAGCTTCTAAAGCATTTTCACATTCCTCAGTCTTGGATTTCATCAAAATGATGTATCCTTCCTCATTTCTCACAACCAAAGCAAAACTAGCAGTCCCATTTTTAAAAGCTGCATCAATATTTATTTTTAACCAACCCGAAGGTGGCTTACACCACTTCTCACTTCTTTGAGGAGGATCCTTAATCAAAATAGCTTGTTGTTGTATCCTCCAATTATCTTCCACCATATTTTCAAAAACCACCATCTTTCTAAAACTCTCTCCTCCAGAGCAAATAAAAGCATTTCTGAAATTCCAACATCAATACCACAAAGAACTTAAAAAAAATTGTAATAAAATCTTATCCCATCCATCATACAAATCGTATCCCTTTAAGGTGTCTCTTCCCACCAGAAGAGAGTTCCCAAGATATATTGATGATTGTTCCATTTCCTTGAAACCTGTAATATGAAGAACTCTTCGTTTATCATCTCGGGGAGTATTGTTGGAAAAAAGAATGCTTGACTTCTCCATGTTTGCCTCTTGACCTGCCCAATCACAATATTTTTGAAAACATCTTTTAAAAGCCATTGCATCGTTGCTGTGCACCCTGCAGCACACTACTAAATCATCGGCATACATTAAGTGTGTGATTGTTGGAGCTTCACGAGAGATCTTAATTCCATGTATATTTCCCAAAGCCTTTTCTTTCCCCAAAAGCCTTGAGAGAGTTTCAGCACCTAGAATAAACAGAAAGGGAGAAAGAGGATCACCTTGTCTTAAACCTCTCCTTGGTTTGATGACATTCCTATTTAAAAGGATTAAGCTCTCCACTATTCCAATACAGCTTTGAATAAAATATTTGAATTTTTGGTTGAATCTCAAAGCATGCATGACGGCCTTCAAAAACTCCATTCCACCCTTTCATAAGCTTTTTTCAAATCAATTTTCATCAATTGTAAGCCTTTCTTCCCCTTATGCTTCTTAATATTGTAAACAATCTCATGAGCCACCACTGTATTCTACGCGATCCAATGACTACGGCTAGAGGCCCCCTGATTTGGGACACTATTTTCTCAATAACTTTGCTCAATCTGTTGGCCACAATCTTTGCAATTACTTTGTAATGAAAGTTACAAAGATTGATTGGTCTGTATTGATTGAAATTCGCAGCTTGAGATGTTTTAGGAATTAAAACAATAAATATTTTATTTGCACTTGCTGGCATCTCTCCCCTTTTAAAACATTCTTGAACAAAATTAATCAACCTTTCTTTCACCGTTAGCCAATATCTTATAAAAAAGATTCCAGAGAACCCATCTGGACCCTTGCTCTTGAAAGGATGTAACTTGTAGGCGACATCTTTAATTTCCACTTCACTAGGAATTCAGTTCATCTCTATATTTTCATTCTCTGTAATGCATCTAGGGAAAATTTCTCCAAGTTCTGCTTTGAAGGAAGGAAATCCTGACTTGAACAAATCCTGAAACTTTGATGCGAAGTAGTCATCAATCTCCCCTTGTTTTGAGTCTACCATCCTCCTTCTCTAATATGATCAATCTGATTTCTTCTCCTTCAAATTATAGTACTTAGATGAAATTTTTTTGTGTTTTTATCACCCTCTTTTAACCATAATTCTTGGGATTTTTGTCTGTTGATAGATTCCATTCGGGTCTGTTGCACTTTTAAATCTTCAAGAATTTGCTTTTGTCTATCCACCTCTTTTTCTTCAATCTGTAAAGTTTCCAACTCATCCTCTAATTCTTTCATTCGAACATGCGTGTATCCAAACTCCTCTCTGATCCACTTCTTTAGAGCTTTAGAAGTACTCCACAAACTCTGTGTTATGCGATGACAATGCATTCCTCCTTTACTATCTGAATTCCAAGCTCTATTCACCACTTGGACGCTGGACTCATATGTTGTCCAAGCTTGGAAAAACCTGAAAGGACGTTTGAGCTGTCTAGCAACACCTCCCTCTTTTATCAAAATAGGACAATGATCTGAACCTCCATTCTTAAATGTTGGATCGTCGCAGTAGGATGAAGTTCAAGCCAATCTTTGCTAACCACACCCTGTCCAGTCTTTCTTTGATTTGAGCAAAGCCTTCCTGCTTATTTTCCCAGGTGTATTTTCTTCCTTCATTGCCAAGATAAATACCGCCCACTTTATCATTAAAATCTTTCAAAAAAAGTCTTTTCCTCCAAATTTTTCGACCTCCCCATTTTTCTTCCAAAGATATAATTTCATTCAAATCTCCAAAAAGCATCCAGGGCTCTATATCAATTAAACATCTGATCGAATCCCAAAAATCTTGTTTCTCCCTTATATATGGTGTACCATGACTGGCAATAAAATTCCAATCCTTAGTGCCATTCATTCCTTTAACTTTGCCAAAAATAATTTTGTCCGATTTTCATTCCACCTCCTGATTCAAATCGTCTCGCCACATAATAGTCAAACCTACAGCTTTACCCATCGCTTCCACAATCTCAAAGTGATCATATACAAGAATTCTACAAATTTTAGTCATATGGATCTTGGAGCTCTTTGTCTCCATCAGAAAAATATAAGAGGGATTATGAAACTTATTAATGCTGACCAAAAAGTTTAAAGTATCAGAATTTCCCATACCTCTGCAATTCCAGAAAAGGATTTTTCAGTTTGCAGGGGGGGCGTGAGACGGCCCGCCACCCCGGCCTACTGAAAATCCAACTGCCTTCTAGATCTTGCTTCGTTGTTCCACGATTCTCCTACCTCCATCTATCTTTCTCTAACTCTTTAAGATCGCTTGCGAGCCTCTTTCTTCCATGACCAAGGATTTCCATTTTCAACGCCTTTGTCTTCATTTTATACTTGTTCGAGTCCAGGAGAATTCAGCGACAGTGCATTTAGCTGTAAATTGGATGCATCTAAGGCAGAGGCTACTTCCTCTAGGCTTTCTGTTATAATTGGGTTTTCCTTTAAAAAACACTTTTTGGGTATTGCTTCAGGATCTTAAGTAGCAGGTCTTTTTCGGCTCGGCTTGTCACAGAGTCCATTACCCCTTCTTCTTGGATCCTATTGAAAGTTTTTGTTCCCAGGCCCACATATGATAGAAAATTTGGGTCCAAACCACTTACAGATCTCCTTTGTAAGTCTTTTTTTACAGCAACTTCTTTTATTATTTTTGATGCCCACGTTGCCAAATAGTCAACCCACAGTTGAGTCTTGAAGCTTTTCGATCACCATCTACTCTAAAGTGTCCCTACTCCCCAAATCTTGCCTTGTTAATGTAAAATACAGAGAGGTTAGTTCTGGGCACATCTCCATAGCATTGCAGCATATCTCCTTGTTAATATTTTGCCTTTTTGTACAGTCTCCAAGTTTTTGTTCTTCTCTAGGTCTACTCTTCCTCGTTATCTATGCCAACTTCCCTGTGCCAGTCTCCTGTTCTGTTTCTATCCATCGTCTTTCTGTTTCCCCTACCTCTGGCGTGTTGATGAAAAGAAAGCTTTCATTGTTTTCCGTCTTTATCCACGGGCCATAGAGCATTGCTGAAATTCCGTTTGGAGTGGTAACCATAACTGGATCCTTGTAGTTGCATCTCCCCGTAACATGTTGTATTGTTCCAAATTTATAACAGAAGTCTGGTTGTCTCTCAAACTTAAACTGAATCCAAATATCATTATCAGCTTAATCAAGAAAAAACCCTGCCGGCAATGGGTTATTTACAGATATATCCATTCTGAATCTCAAGTATCTTTGTGCCACCATACAGCGTCGATTAATGGATTCCTTGCGGATTACTCCTATCTTAGATCCGAGCATCTGAACAGTCCTTTCATGTAAAAACATTGATGGTAAACCGTGTATTTGTATATGAAAAGTTGAGTTGTCAAAATCTACATGAGTCAAAGATTTGTCCGCTGCCCACTTCTTCAAAATAAGATGAGCCCCATTTAATGACCAGGGTCTTCCCCTGTATATTGCCTCCTTATCATCCATGTTCCCAAACAGAAATTTAAAAGAATTTTCTCCTATTTTTTCGATTTGTGTCCGATTTTGAACTTTCCAAGTTTTCATGTTATTTCCATAACCGTAAAACGTCGAAAATTTCTTGAGGAAATGATCTTCCCTAGCAGAATGTTTTGCGATTTAAAAGCCCCTTCTTCTTCTTCTTCTTCTGGTTTCAAGTTCAAGGATTTCAGCAATTCTTGTAGAGATGTTACCTTCCCTTACAGGTGGTCCATTTTGGATAGTATAAATCCTAGAATGAACGGTAGAAATAATATGAGAAGAGTACTTCTAGCTTACTTCACCGTAGCTGTTCACCGTCGAAAACTCACTTCGTCGCAGAAAAACTCTTAGTATTCTTAGATCGAGCTTTGCGTTAGAACTCTCCCATGGATCCTGCTACCACGAGAGGCACAAGAAAACTTATTCAATATGGATATATGGGCAACATTCACAAGAACTCTTGAGGAAAAATCAAACTGATCATTTTGGAAGTGGGCATATTGAAATCGGAGAAAGATAAAAGATTAAAAACAAAAACTAAAATCTAATAAGGTGGCATCGAAGTCATAAAAAGGATATAAAAAATTAAAATAAAATAAAAAATGACAGCTGTCATTACGTAACTCGTTGGGCGGACCATTTAGGATGGTAAGACTGGCTTATTGAAGCCTTTCTCCTAGCTTGCACTTAGAGGATTTTGAGTCACATCCATCCTCCCAATTATAAGAAAAAGTATGCCGGAATCCTTAATTTCCAGCATGACTATAATAGGAAAACTTTACATATACATATGTACATAGATATAGGTAAGGAGGAAGAAAATATTGTAGAACAATGACGTGTAAGAATACCTAGAAAAAAATAATCTAAATTGCAGTTTGGTATGCTATGTGAAGTTCCTGCTGCAGCTCTTTCTTCCTATATCAGTTTCATAGAAAACATTACAAAATGTTTGACCTTATAAAAGAAATGGCGAAGAGCTATATATTTGTATTACAGCAATGCAGGAGAGCTAACATTTTTATTATGTGAGAATAATGATGTTTATTCAGTTTTTTTTTTTTTTTTTTTTTT
>QANX01007768.1:161332-194167 GCA_003254975.1 Ochetophila trinervis
GTCAATATATTGATTTTCAATTTTGACAATTTAAAATTTATAATGCTACACATACTAAAATATAAGCCAAATTTATTTACCAAATAATATATGTTAAAATATAGCACATTCATATAACTTAAATATAAATAAGTGACTCTTAAATGGATAAGTGAATTAAAATTAAAAATAACATATTTTTGCTGGTGAAATATTTTTGCTGCCAGGCCAGGCGCCTGGCTTCCCACCTGGGGCTCTCTGCCCCTGATGACTCGAAACGAAAAAAAAAGGCTCATTCCAAGGCCAGGCGCCTGGCCTAGCGCCTGCCTTCCTGCCTGGGGCCCTCTGCCCCTGATGCTCCAAAACACAAAAAAAAAAAAAAAATTTGGCTTACCGTGTAATATTTTCCAAAATATGTAACTTTCTTCCATACTTAGTAATTTTTTTCCATATTTAGTAATTTTGTCTTTCAGTGTAATATTTTTCAAAATACGTAACCTTTTTCCATACTTAGTAATTTTTGGTCCATATTTGGTAATTTTGGCTTACGGTGTAATATTTTCCAAAATACGTAACTTTCTTCCATACTTAGTAATTTTTGTCCATATTATTGATTTAAAATTTAGAGTTATATCTTTCAATGTTTATACATTTTTATGGGAATGATATCAAATTCACTTATGGAACCTTGATTATTTTTATTTTCATTCACTTATAAAACATCAATATGTTTTTTTTAATCTTTTTTGGGAAGTAGAGTTGGAAAAAAGCATGGAAAAAATATTTTTGCTGCCAGGCCAGGCGCCTGGCTTCCCGCCTGGGGCCCTCTGCCCCTGATGACTCGAAACGGAAAAAAAGACTCATTTCAAGGCCAGGCACCTGGCCTAGCGCCTGTCTTCCCACCTGGGGCCCTCTGCCCCTTATGCTCCAAAACAAAAAAAAAAAAAAACAAAAAAAACAAAAAAAACAAAAATTTGTTCATATTTAGTAATTTTGGCTTACGGTGTAATATTTTCCAAAATACGTAACTTTCTTCCATACTTAGTAATTTTTTTCCATATTTAGTAATTTTGTCTTTCAGTGTAATATTTTTCAAAATACGTAACTTTTTTCCATACTTAGTAATTTGTGGTCCATATTTGGTATTTTTGGCTTACGGTGTAATATTTTCCAAAATACGTAACTTTCTTCCATACTTAGTAATTTTTTCCCATATTCAGTCATTTTGGCTTACGGTGTAATAGTTTCCAAAATACGTAACTTTCTTCCATACTAAGTAATTTTTTCCCATATTCAGTAATTTTGGCTTACGGTATAATATTTTCCAAAATACATAACTTTCTTCCATACATAGTAATTTTTGGTCCATATTTGATAATTTTAGCTTACGGTGTAATATTTTCCAAAATACGTAACTTTCTTCCATACTTAGTAATTTTTTCCCATATTCAGTAATTTTGATAGTTTCCAAAATACGTAACTTTCTTCCATACTAAGTAATTTTTTCCCATATTCAGTAATTTTGGCTTACGGTGTAATATTTTCTAAAATATTTAACTTTCTTCCATACATAGTAATTTTTGGTCCATATTTGATAATTTTGGCTTACGGTGTAATATTTTTCAAAATACGTAACTTTCTTCCATACTAAGTAATTTTTTCCCATATTCAGTAATTTTTTTCATAATATGTAATTTTGTCCAATATATGTAATTTTTTTCCATACTTTGTAATTTTTTCCCATATGATGTAATTTTGAAATTGACACGTGGCATTTTTCTGACCATCCATTATTTTTCCCGCCCAAAGCAATATTTCCCCCCAATTTTTCCCTTTTTCAACTGGTTTCACCGGTTTTGTTTTTTTTTCTTTTCAAAACAATTTTTGCCAAGTGTCATGATGAGAAGAGAGTCTCCAAAGGGGTTCATTTGAAGGGGTTTCACTTGAGTGGATCCCTCATTTGTCCTTTCATTTATAGAATCTAGGATAGTTGGATGGATCCAATTAAAAGGACAATTGCAACAATTGCTACCGAGAACAAACTTTGTGCAAGGGATGTCTTGTGGCAGATGATGGAGCATCTCAAACCTTAATTCAATTGAGTGTGTAATTGCTATATATGTATGTAAGTTGTGGCGATAGTCTCAATCTTGTAATTCGAAAATGTGGTTTATTTTCCAATGAAGTACATGTATGGTTCAATGAATTTTTGTTTTTTTCACTTGTTTCTAGAGAAAAGAAATATAAAAAAAAAACTCAAATTTTTCACTCGGTGTCTCGAACCTACCACGTTTACTTTGTAGATGTGAGTGGTAAACCAACTGTGTAAAGCAACTTTTTATTCGTACAATATACCCATCAACTACAATGTAAAATATGTTATTATATGGTAATGGAAGTTATGAACTTATGCTGCCATCGTACTATGTTAATGTAAGTATTAATTACTTCCAGATCCTTTTCTATATTTTGAGTGATTAATGGGTATTGATACATGATACATGACACTATTACACCGACAGTGATAACGTTGCAGTGTTGGTGATACGTCTTGTAACAGACTCTATGTGTCACAAAATATAAATACATCACATAAACATCTTTTGCCGCATATCAAAAGTAGTAACCAAAAACAATTTTTGTCAGCATTTTTGTCTGTCACAAAATCTTTATCTGTCACTGAAGTGAAAGTTTGATCTGTTTGAAACTAAGTATTTGTGAAGATTTAGGTAGACACAGTGAAAAAAAGAAAAAGAAAGAGGAAGTATCCTTGGCAAAAATTAGCTTTGCCAATTCATTTCATATCCATGATAGCATATTTTTTGGTCACATTTCACACCTTTTTGCGACAAGCCAATTTATTTATAGTTAAAGGTTTCTTGTGATGAGCATATAGTTACCATGCTGCTACGGACCAAATCTATCACTGTTATACAAAATTAACTAAAACGGAGTTTCCGTGACAAAATTTGCTTCGTCACAAACCATATTCTTTTTGCAATAATACTAAAATTCCAAAATATTTACTAAATGATATTACGAATAATGTGACAATATTTCATTGTTATATAGATATGTTAACTAATAATATATTAACATGTGTCATTTAGTAAAGATTTTTATTAAACATTTTGGTGCAGGAATATTTTGTCATCACTTGTTAAACAAGTTGGAAAACATTATAGTGTCCATAGCAGTAGTTATATATTATCCAAAATATTATCAATATTCTACAAAATAAATACTTTTTAAAAGAAAGTAGCTAAAGAAAAAGAACATCAACGGAAAATGATAAAATCATATATTACAAACATATAAATCTTATAGTCGAAGGTATTTTTGTTTTTAAGTGCTCCAAAGCATGNTGTCCATAGCAGTAGTTATATATTATCCAAAATATTATCAATATTCTACAAAATAAATACTTTTTAAAAGAAAGTAGCTAAACAAAAAGAACATCAACGGAAAATGATAAAATCATATATTACAAACATATAAATTTTATAGTCGAAGGTATTTTTGTTTTTAAGTGCTCCAAAGCATGGGTTCTAGTAGGGTCTTCAGCTTCAGGTTCTTCATCAGATCTACAAGTTTTATTGTGCTTGGAAGTATCGATAACAATTCTCTCCAGTGCAGGAGCTTTTTTAATGAAGTAATTCACAAATTTATCCTTCGCTGCACGAGCAGTATAATTTAATATTTTCACTACTTTCAGGTATTCATGGGGGCGCAATTTATAATTTGACTTATTGAGTGGCATCTGCAAGAAGAAAAGTGGCATCTGCCAGAATAAAAGCGACTTAGATTAATTACGTGAAAATTAATTAAACATAAAATCAATTTTCAATCATCCAACATATTTATGAATTAAACAGAACCAGATTTCCTTTTCAATTTCATTCTTAAATAACCGGTTTTTATATGGTGGAGGACGTTGCTCACCACTTAAAGAGAGACAGTATGCGTAAAATCATGCAGCTGAAATGGACGGAGTGGTGGGCAAAATGATGGACAACGTCTTGCATTCGTGCTGCAGACAATTTATTTTGTTGTATTCTCAAGTTAAACATATTTTTAGGATGTTTCACTAGCTAGTTACTACAACTAGCTAGAATATAATGATTAACTTCTATTAAACATAAATGATTAGGTCAAATACCAAGATTCATAACTGTTTAGAGAATAATATTATTATGTTAATGCTAGTTTGGGAGGCCAAGCCTATAATTGCGAGGGGATTTGTAGTTTGGGAGGCAAAATGCAAAAAGTACTATATTATAGTTGAGGGAGTAAAATGCAGTTAATTACCTTTAAAATTAAACATAAAATTTAGGAATGAAATTAACATTCTATGCTATGAAACACAAAATAAAATGGATCTTTTTTGACATGTGTTAAAATTGAGGTGTTGAGGGAGAGAAATATTTAGCGCCACGCTTGATTGAACATCTTGGGTTAAACACAAGACTAAATATTTTAATAACACGGCCATAAGCAACAAATTGTTTATTAAACAATATAACAATATATTAGCAATTAAAACATATTGATAAGTGAAAATCCAATAAAAACCGATTAAATGTAAATTAGGAAATAAAAAAACTAATATATAATACGCACCTTCAAAACAATTGTCTGCAAGCAAGGACAAACCATCATGAGAGAATTTAATTGCCGTAGAGGACATTCTTCATATTCAGAAACAAGTGTTAATTCCAAAAGCTTGAGATTTGTAAATTCGTAAGGAATCTCCCAAGGAATCAACCGGCTCCTATAGCGACCCTCCTGAAAACCCAACAAATTAGAAGTAAATATAAAAATTCAACAAATATATAATAATAATAATTCTTTTTATAATTAAATGAAAAAAGCACCATGATTTCACATACATGACCAAATATAACGAGTTTGAGAATTTGCAGCTGAGAAAAATAGTCTGAAAACGATCTCATATACCAGAAGAAAGGAATTGAAACCTCAACAAGCTCAGGCAAATTCTCAAGTACAATCTCAACAATAGCATAAGGTCCATAACTTTCATGAAAACAAAACGAAACAAGGTTCGAGTCTCGAATCTCGATTCTCAGAAGATCCTCGCAAAGCCCCAAATCTAAATGCTTCAGAGTCGGAGACGGCTTGATGACTTTTAGATTTTCTAAACCCTCCGAACCATGAACGGTTAACCGTTCAAGATTCGGACAGTACCGAGACAGCAAGTCTTCAAGAACTTCCTCTTTCACATTCAAATGCTTCAGCTCGAGCTCTCGAAGAGACTCGAACCCGAATTTCTGACAGCCCAAAAGCCTTTTGGGAAAATTGATTCTCTTTTTCCCATCGTGACCAGATTGGAAGTTCAATTGGAGGATTTTAGCCTTCTTTACCATCGCAAACTTAATCCACCTATATATATGCATTGCAAACCCAATGTCTATATTCAAAGAAACCCTAAATCGATCAATTTTTGGCCCACTGTGCTTGTTTATCAGTTTATTCACACACTGAACGCTTCGCCTTCTTCCCATTAACAGCTTAGAGCGGCAAGAACAGCAAGCACTGTCAGATACCTGAGATTTTAAATGGCTTGAGTTCAAATCGAATTCCAGATTCGTGCAAAACGACCACGTTTTTTCCCAAATGCTTTTCAAACGCCTTGAGAGAGTGGAAGTTAATGCGGCGTCTTGGGTTGGCAAAAGAAGGAATATGATCGAGAGGATTTCGTCTGGTAATTCGCTGATTCTGTCGGAGCCCAACGCCGATCGGTCTAAACTTTTCTGTAAATCATTGCAAAAATATATTTAATGCGAAATTAATTAAGTATACGGAGACAGATGAAAAAAAAGAAGATTAAAAAAAATGAAAAAAACACTGATATATTGATGTACCCTTTTCCTTGCCATTGGAGGTGAGCTCTCGATCTCCTGTTTCTTCGCCATTAGAGGACGCCTCTCGCCAAGATCAGAGAATATTGGGAGTTTACTTCAGGGGTTTGGAATTTGAGAAATTCATTGGGTTTTTATTTGTTTGTTTTATTATTTTTGTTTTTTTTTTTTTAATGAAACAGAATTTGAGAATTTTTGTTAGTATGTATGTAATGTATATATACTTTATGAAATTCGGTAAAATTATTTCCTTGGTTTTATTAAATTTCCGATTTTGTCCTGAACTTTAAAATTTTAATGACGGTTTAAATTTTTTGGTACAATATTATCTTTTAAAAAACAATATTTCACGGTTTTATATATTTTTTCTTTTCTTTTTGCGTTCAATATGTGTTTGCAATAAGAAAATATTTCGTAGTGCTACAAGCACCAAAGTATTTATTAAATTATTGTTATCAAATAATATGCGATAATATATAATTTGTTGATATATTTATATATTTTAAATATAAGTAATTAAACATGTAATTGAATACATGAATCAAAAACTAAACAAAATAAATATTATCATATTACGCACCACTTGACTTAATTAACAAATTTAATAATTATTTTAGTAACTTTAATAATTGTTGGGGAGCTAGATTGTCCATGCTGTATAATCCTGCTGGAACAGATTGTTTATCTATGCTTGCTGATGTGGTGATTTTTTTTTTTTGTTAAGTGGTGAGTCAACAACAGCCAATGATGAACTTGAAAAATTTAAAGTATCTTCAATGATTCTGGCTATTATTGTTTATGTAGCACATTATATAGAAAGTGCTACTGCTTGTATAGTTAATATCAATTTAATAGGCAACAAATTTTTTAAATTAAAAAGTTAAAATTGGAAGAAAAAAAACAACAAGAAGAAAAAGAACATACCTGCGAACATGTAAGGAGATCATGACCAACAGTGAACAATGTAAGGCAAATTCATAAAATTAAAACTTATATCTTCTAGCTCCCAAGCTAAAAATTAGAAAAATAAAAATAGAAAGCATAGTACAGTTATCCATTAAAATAAAAGCAAAATTTGAAAATTGAGATTCCGTTTTTCTTTCTCCGTTTCCCTGGCATCCAAACAAAACATCTATTGCAAATCAATACAATAACACATTCAAAAAAAAAAAAATCCTAAGACTATAAAATTAGCATGCAAAAAATATTAAAAAAAAAAATCAAACCATTTACAAAAATATAAACAGAACTCACCTTTCTTTCATTATTTTAGGCATGTTAGAAATTTAAATATGTAGACGGTTCATAATTATAAAACTCATTTACAAAGACTTATTTGCATTTCTAATATGACTGGATTTGATTACTGACTTTGCAGTGTAGTTTTTGGGCACATTCTTTGTAATGGTTCAGCTAGCCCATTAGACTGAAAACTTAATATCACCTGAAAGCCCAATTGACTCATTCCTCTTGGATATTTATACATGTGAATGAAAATAATATGATTTATTTCAATAGTTGTATAGATTAATTCAATTGAAAATGTATTTGTCCTTTTGATTGAATAGTTATAACTTTTTCACATAGTTGTGTCTTTTTTGAAGAGACACACTATTTATGAAATAGTTCAATCTTCATGGAGTATCACTTAATGGAAAGGAGTTTATATATATATATATAGAAAATTAAAGAATATAGATACATAAATATACTGCATAATTATTTTACTAAGACAGGAAAAAATATTTAGTTCTAGCAAAAGTTAGGGAAACATATATTATTCTCTAACAATAAATAGTTTTATCATGGGAGGCAGTCACTTATTGAACTACATCACTAGAGAAGGGGTGAAATACTCTCTTTTGGACATTGTTAATGCAGCAAGACTATCTCAATCCTATTTTGTGTATCGGATTCTATTTATTAAATTCTGTTATAAAATATATTTATTTATTATAACATTGTAAATCTTCCAACTTTTTCCCAACAATTCCCAAGTTTATAAAATCATAAGTATTATTATTATTAACTATTTTGTATGATTAAAATATACAGAGATGAGTCATATGACTAGCACATGACTTATGCTTATAAAAGGCTTCTTTGTGATGGCTAAAGTTTCGATGGCTACAATAATATATAGAACCCGAAGCCATATCCTTTTGGCCTTACCACTTTACCTCCACACCACTTTTCTCTTACCTATAAACTGTTCTCTCTTGTCCAATTCTTTAAGTCGTTGAACTAGAATTCTCGCTTGATATTTCTTGGACAACAAAGGAAGCCATGGAGGACACCTTATCATCTTTACCACCATTACCAGGAAACAAAAAACTCTTTGTGATTCCAAAATACCAATGCTTTGGTACAAAACAGAAAAAGAACATAGCTTAGGGAAATTAAAAAACAACATAAACTCCAATCTTCTTTTCCTTCAACGTCACATGACCAAGAATCTTTCCTGCTCCTTTTGCTATTTTCCCTCGTAGGGACCCTAATTCAACATCAAACTTCACCATGAAGCCACCATAACCATCGAATCCATCCCCAAAATAGAATGCATTGTAGGTTTGGACCCTCTTTCACCCACTCTCAGATTGATCTCTTCCTCCCTCCCTCCCTCTCTCTCTCTCTCTCTCTCTCCTTACCTCTCTTTCTATTTACCCAATTTTTTTTCCAAAAGGTACTCATTAATTTTACACGCAAACACTCTGCATTTTTTACTCTTCCCTAAATGAACCCAAAAGGGTTACTGAACCCATAAAAAAAATACATTTTATAAAAATTAAAAAAAAAACTGATAAAAATCACTGTTGCAGCTGTTTTTAAAATTTATAAAGACAAACCGCTTTGTTAATTTTAAGTGAAAATCACTAACGATAGATGAAGTATTTGTAATTTTTCAAAATTCAAGGAGAGTGTTGTAATTAATTCAAATGATAGGGGTCTAATTGGAATTAACCTTGTAAAAAATGATTGTATTCCACTCAATTCTTTGTTTTAAAATACTCACGGTCAAAATTGTTTTTATTTTGGTTAAATTACCCGTTAAGAGGATTTGTGCCTAGTTGACATAGTGGTGTAAAATTTTAAGTACTCACCTATTGTGATACTTAATTTGTCTATATCATGAGCAACAATAGAACAATAAATTGTTTGATTATATACCTATAAAAAGGTTTTGTGCCTAGTTGGTATTGATGTGGAATTTTAAGTATATATTTACCCATCATGAGGCTTGATTTGTCCATATCAATGGCATTAATGTAACAAAAGTTTACATAGTAAATGGAATATTAGATACTCATCTATCATGAGACTTAACTTTTCCAATTTATGGATGTTAATGTGAAATTGGCTAAGGGGGTAGAATGTATAAATACTTATCTATCGTAAGATTTTGCTTGCCTATTCAATATTTTCACCAATGTAATTATTTTTAACTCCCACTTTTGTACCAAGGTCTTTAAGGATAATTAAGTTACCATATCAGTGGTTTATTTGCTTGGTAGAATGCTTGGAATGGCTGTGGAAGTTGATTAGATACCATGAATCGCAAGTCCTAAAGTTTTCTATCGGTTATTTAGTTTAACGCATTTGATTGTGGTGATATGGTTGATTATCACTGACCTGTATATGGGTATCTTTTGTGCTACGATAACCCTAGTGATATATGTTGCATTGACGGATAATTGAGGAGGCTTAGAAGATAGTATTTGCATAGTCTTATAGATTATGCATTCTTAAGGCTTGCTATTTCCACAGCTAGGATCACCCTAAGTATTCTGCCAAATATTGCCATAATGAATTTTGAATGGGGCCAATTATCAAAAGTAGAAGAAACTCTGGTAATAATCTCTGTCTTTATGATCATAGATATGCCAGTGACACAAAATAATGGAAGTGCTGCTAAGGCAAAGAGTGTCATATGGATGATTCAATTTATTTTGCATTCTAAAGTGGATACTGCGAATATGCTTAAAGACATTGAGATATTAGTGAAAGGTATTTAACTTCCATCATAATGATGAGCCTTTTGTTCTAGTTTGACAATGGAAGATCAATTCTAAATACGATAAAGGACGGGTGTAGTTTGCACTAGCTAACTGCAATTCATGTAGAAGAAAAAGACAATATTAAATTAAACATATCTAGGATTGTTTCAATGGTCACCAATCGAGTCACCAATCAACGAGACTAGACTAAGTAGGCTTCCTCCAATGAAAGGAAAGAAGTTCAAGTCAAACAAGGAGAAGTTTTTTGTGCTGATCCAAAGAGATACAAATGTGGAGCTGTAAATGAAGAGCTTATCAACATGCACAACATGAGCATAAAGGAGATGGAAAAATCAAAAGAGGTCAATTAAAGTTTGATCATAGAGTTTGCATTGAGAAAGAACGGGGTGTTCCAAATAGAGCAGATACTGATGTGCTATTAAGAAGATTACAGAAAGTATGGAGGTCTTGTACTTAATGGCTATGATATTTATTTACAAGAATATGAGTTGGTAGAAATGATGAGTTAGATATAGTCACTTATGAAGAATGTACTTAATGGCACACTTTTTATTTTTTGGTTGGATGCAAAGAATATAAGATTTATATATGAATGTGTATGTATATAAAGGTTAGGGAAGCATCTCAAAACTACGGTATAGTAAGTTGATAATATATTGTTGGCACTCATTTACACTGTATACTAACCTGTTGACTGAGACAAAATAAGAATTCGTATCTCAAGAATGAAAGTCAAAAGGACGAATGAGAGTAGTCTAATATTCTCCTACAGCTGACAATTTGTGTGTGTTTTGATAAATACTTGAGTAGTCTTGGTTGTATGTGTGGTGAGATAACCATTACTTTGGTGTAACTGGGTATTATGATGCAATTATGGTGGTTGCGTATATATTTAAAGGTCCCATGCCATACATGTTTTATCATGGCAGTGGGAGCTGTAATGAGAAATAGTGTTGAAGGAAACATATAGCTTCTTAATTTGATTGTTGAAGGCAAAATATGTGGCGTGTTATGAGGTAACTTGTTATATGTTTTGGTTGCTGAATTTTATTTGTACTTTGGAAGTTGTTGACTCTGTTGGCCTATCATATGTAATATATATATATATTTTTTTTGTGAATAGAAATTTTTATTATTTGTTTTTACATAAATATATTTATTTAGTTATTATATGTAGTAGAGTGACAGTGAAAGCTTACAACTTTCAATGGAAAGTTGTTTTTATTGGAAACAATACGAAATTTTATCGTATCATTGTTTCAAGTAGTATATGTTTTCACAAACTTTGTCTATTTAAACACGCTGAATTCTACATTTTAGAGACAAACAAAAACATAAAGAAAATAAACAGAGTATCATTCTTACATACAATTGCATTAAAAATAAAGAGTTTTTTTTTATAGAATTGTTCGCTGTTTTTGGGAATTTAAAGTATTGTTATTCCTGAAAGGTAGTGGTTGTAGCCTGTGAGACATTTGCCGTTAAAGAACAGTTTAGCATCTGTGCGGGGCAAAAATTGTCTTAAGGCCAGAGAATTCAATTTTTGCCTCCACTCAAAACTGGTTTTTCTTCAATCTTTTTGTTATTGTGTTGTTCTTTATTTAAGTTGTTGTGTTGTAGTTGCATAGTAGAAATACACTAAATTAGTTTTACATCATAAAATATGGTGTGATAATTTTGTAACAGTGTCTTATTTTGTTGTGTACACACAAATAGTATAGCGTGGTGGGAGACCTACTACCAAAAGCTAGTCTATACTCTTTTGGAGCATTTGTTCAACATGGGATTGTAGAGCAATTGAGACTATTGGTCTCTATTTTATATAATAATGTCCATATTGTGATATATATTATTGATTATTTTCTTGTGAGCAATACATGCATGTATGTGAATCAATGATTTATATGAGATGTTTATTACATACATTGTTGCACTTTGTGCTAACAGACCTATTTGAGACTTTTAGTTTATATATGTATGTTAATCCACATGTACTATATCGAGTTTTTAATACCTAATTTGAGTATGTTGTTATATCCTATTGGTACACAATATGCTTGAATGTAATTGTATTGTGTAATATAAAAGTTTGCATGATAAAGTAAATCTCTACTACATAGAATGAGTGTATAATATGCAATTACTCAGTTGAGATGGTATAGTATTTAGTTTTGAGAGATTTAGTTAGATAATGTGATTAGATGGAATGATCTTTTGTTTTGGGAGATTCTGTAATAAGTGAGTTCGTTGTTATATATATATTATGATTATGTAGCCTAAGTGGAAAAATGTAAAAACAAATTAATGTGTGGACTGCTTAGAATCATGAAACTCACTTACAATGACTTATTTGTACCAGTAATAAGACTATATTTGGTTACTAACTTTTGCAATGAAGTCATTAGAAACATTCTCCGTAATTTTTTGGTTGGCCCATTAGACTAAAAACCTAATATCTCTTGAAAGCACAGTTGGCCCATTCTCAATTTTATAAAATTATAACTATTATTATTAACTATTTTGCATGATTAAAATATATGAGGATGGGTCATATGACTAGCACATGACTTCTATTCATAAAAAGCAGAAAAGTATGGATGTGCAATAATATACAGAATGCACGTATTCTTTGTGATGGCTAGAATGTCGATTTGTTGAAGAGAAACAGATTGAAGATTATTGTACTCATTGATAATGCTTTTGTTTTACAGGTAAATGAAGAAATTGATCTAGATCATCGTCATTATATGAAGATAAATACCCTAACTATTGGATTGTTGAATATAGATTATGAATAAGGATGACAATTTTCCCCTACATGTAATGGGGCAGAGAATCCCCAATTAAACGGAGAATCGGGCAAGAACGGGAGAAAAAAAAAAGTTTGCTCTGAACCAGTGTAGGTGCGGGAGCAGAGAATATAGTCCCACAAGGTACTCACCCCGTTTACATTATATATAATAAAAATATTTTTTATAGTTAATTTTTATACATCTAATTATAAATTATATTTTTTTTTATTGTTTGAAATGGAAATAACAACGTTTCTTTATAAATTAAAATTTAAAAAATAATTAAATGGGGCAACGGGGATAATAGCCCCGCACCGGGGAATCCATGCCCCACCTCCCACATAAACATGGAATAATGAACATTTGTAAATCTTGAAATATACATTCTAGATTATTTAAATTGTAATTCTGTGTTTCAACATGTAAGTATTGAATCTAGCAAGGTGAAGATCAATTTGAGATCTAAAATGAAGTACAAACTAAAGGAAATGCATATGAGTGAGTGAGTGAGTCATCAATACAAAACAAAAAGAATGAAAGCCCAACCAGCAGCCTACACCACTGCAAAACAAGCATAAGCACAACAAGAAGACAAACAAGATCAAGAAAAAGGAAAAAAAAACTAGAAAAAAGAAAGTCGAGAAGCGAGTGCACAATTATTATTATTTTAATAAAATTGACAAAAAAAACAAAATGCAGAGTTAGATTGTATAACAAAGCTTCTAGAAGACAAGTCTTTTTGACAGTCTTTATTCTTTTAGTTTTCTACCATTAGAGATAACCATTAGAGATGCTAGTTAGAAGTATGGGTGTGCAAAAAAATTGATCAACCGATAAAACTTATCGATCCAATCAAGTCCAACTTGTTTGAATCAATTACTTTAGTGTTATTTGATTTGATCCGTTTTGAAATTTCAAAACTGACTATTAGATCAATTCGGTTCAGTTGCTAGGGTTAAAAAATTCGATACAACCGATCCAACTTGAACTAATTGACTATTAATATTTTAAAAATAATTTTTTTATTATATGACTTATTTTTATAAATAGATTCACCATTTTACTGTGAACCTACTTACACTCGATCATTTTTGTAGATAACTTAGAGATAAAACATAAAAAGTTTAGTTTCCTATCTCTAACTTCCTTTCTTCCCGAATATTACAAACACCTTATTCTTCGGATTTGCTGACAATTTCTTCAATCTCTCTGTTGCTCACAGCGCAGCTTCGGTGGCCTTCAAATCCAAGGCAATTTTCTTTACTTCGATCGCCTTTTTCCCGATCTGGCAATCTTCATGAGATTTCTTGGCTCTTCGAAGCAAAAAAATCATCGAAGCTCTCTTTGATTTCGTGAGCTTTCTTGGCTTTTTGAAGGTCTTCCTATTTGATTCTTGTCGCAAAACAAGCAACAAAATCATTAAAAAAAAGGCCACCATTGTTAGACCATAATCAGCCTACTCAAAAGCCAAGCCACAACCAATTTCTAGACCATAATCAGCTCTCAGCAGTCAGTACCAAGAATATCCTCTCTTTCACTCACATTCTCTTTTTTCTCTGTTTTTGAATTCCCACGTTTTTTATGCTATTTGAGTTTTTTTTTTTTGCTGAATGTTATTTTGTACCCTTCTTTATGGGTTGAAAAAGATAGGGTAATTTGTATTGGAGGTACCTAAACTTTATTGAGTTTTACAAACAGGTACCTAAACTATTTTTTGTTTTACATTTAACTACCCAAACTCAAATTTTTCCTTCTCTGTTACTACCTATAGCCATTTCCATTTGAAAAGCTCCACTTTCCTCACGTGAAATGCATGTGAGCCTAATCTAATCCTCATAGGTGCATTTTGTAACTTTTCTTCCCCTCCATTCCTCCTCTACCTCTCTTCTTTCCATCCCCCATTACCATTTTTTAAAATTTCCATGCCCACTTTACATTCCCTCTAACTTTCAAAATGGATTAATTTGTTCTGAGGGGTTCAATTTGTCTTTTTGTCATCATCTTTCTTAGGAAACTCCATTGATTTCCATCTTAAATATTCTTTAATTTTTTTTCCAAATTTATTAAAAAACAACATTAATATCAAAGTCTCTGCCATATAATCTCTTGCTTGGGTTTTCAAAGGGAAGGGGGCGACAAAATTTATGTGTGTTTGAGACTCTGAGCTAACAAACCAAGTTTGAAAGGGATAAGAAAGATGAGTTGCATGAATATGAGTACATGGGTCCAAGTTCGCTGCAAATCCATATCCCCAAGGCTAATTTTGTGAACAAAGCCTTAGACGGCAGCATTTTGCTCTGGCACCCGCAAAAGATTCACGAAGCAATGCTACACTCGCTTCTCGCCGGAGGAAAAAGAGTACAGCCCGTGCTCTGCATTGTCGCCTGTGAGCTCGTCAGAGTTCAATAATTAATGGCAATGCCCGCCGCTTGCTCCGTCGAGATGATTCACACCATGGACAACAATGATCTTCGACTAGGAAAACCCACGAACCATAAAGGTCTTCGGGGAGGACGTCACCGTCTTGGCCAGCGATGCGCTCCTCGCCTTCGCTTTCGAATGGAATGCCCGTCTGAAGATTAGTTTAGGCTCACGTGCATTTCACGTGAGGAAGACAGAGCTTGTCAAATGGAAATGGTTGTAGGTAGTAACGGAGATGGGAAAATTTGAGTTTGGGTAGTTAAATGCAAAAAAAAAAAAATAGTTTAGGTACCCATTTGTAAAACCCAATAAAGTTTAGGTACCCCTGGTGCGAATTACCCAAAAAGATAAGGTTGATCTGTTTTGTGAGCATGATTCTACAAAAAGACACACAAACGCACTATGTACTTTCTTGTTTTAAGACCCTCTATTGGACGATTTATCTTTGCATTGCTATAGGAAATGTTTATAATTTGATGTGAACATGTTTTATGATAGCTTGGAGGTTCTTAATGGAAGTCTGGTGTGGATTTTCACTTGTTAATGATGTGAAATATTATTTGGTTTGAATTTTGGATATGGCTTTATGGTGCATGTAGTGTATAGATGGGTGTAGAAAGTTCATATTCTAATGTTATGAGAACACTTTTTATAGTTAGTTGCCATAAGGGGCAACCCTGGCAAATTAATTATCCTTATGAAATGATGATGAAATTTTCTCTAAATCTTATTCTAAAACTGTTGATTTCTATACTTGATACTTTTATGTTAATAAATTAAGTATGGGTCATTGTTTATGTTTTCTATTACATATGGATTTAAGTAGTATAATGAAAAGAGCATTGCACTGTCTTCACTACAGAATGATACATCACAACCCCATGAACAAGCAATTGGCAGTACAACCCTTTCTACTGCTAATGATGCCAAAGATCCCTCCAAATCTCAAGGCTTGTTTGTAAGTAAATGTCAAAAACCTAGAAGGAATCCCTCGATGGTTTGAGATCATTTTGTGAAAACTCCTGTTGCTAATACAAATGAAAGAGCTATTTGCAATTATTGTAAAAAGGATTATGCATGTGGTAGTAAAAAAAAATGGTACTTCGAATCTTTTGAGTCATTTAGCTACTCAATGTGCCAAATATCCAAATAGGTTAAATAAGACGCAAAAACATTTATCTTTCCAACCTATAAGTAGTGAAGAAAGGGGTTGTTTTGCTGCCCATTCTTTTAGTTTGGAAAGAGTAGGCTTGCATTTGCATGAATGTTGATTAAAGATGAATTACCTTTTACCCATTTGGAGGGTGAAGGGTTTAAGGAATTTTGCATGGAATTGGAACCTAGATTTGTAGTCCCTTTTCGAACCACATCCACTAGGGATTGCATGCGCCCTTTTTTATATAAAAGGAGAAGTTGAAAACTAATTTTTCTAAGAACAAGTATAGAATTAGTCTTACCACTCATACATAGATTTCTAGACAAAACATGTGTTATACAGTGCATACTAGCCATTTTGTAGATGGTAATTGGAAATTGTAAAAGAGAATTCTTAACTTTTGCCAAGTTCCAACAATAAAGGTGAAACAATTGGTAAAGCTAAGCAATTTTTGTTAGATTGGGGTATTGAGAGAGTTATTACCATAACAGTTGATAATATAAATTCTAATGATGGAGTTGTTGTATATGTGAGTAGAAAAGTAAATAATTGGGACAAAACAATCTTGAATGGTGATTACATGCATTTAGGTGTTCAACACATATTTTGAATCTTATTGTTTTAGATGGATTAAAAGATTATTATAAATCTATCAATAAGATTCGAAATGCAGTGAAATTTGTAAGGTCCCTTGCTAGGACTCAAAGATTTAAAGCTTGCGCTGATAAAGAAAAAATTTCCACTCAAAAACTTGTGTGTCTTGATGTTTCATTTAGATGGAACTCAACTTATTTCCTGCTAGAAGCTGTAGAAAAATTTGAAAAAGCATTTTAGCATTTAGATGATGGGGATATTAATTATAGGGATATTTATACTAGAAGTACTAAAACTATGTCGGTGTGACAAGTGGGTACATTAACCTTTTTTTTTTGTTTTTTTGTTTGCATTTTAATACATGAACTCGCAAAAGTGTATCGCCGTTGGTATCTATATCATTTTCAGTCCAAAAACCCCGTTGCATTTTAATACCTCACGTGTTCGTCATGTGCAGGGGCAAAAACTGTCTTTTTACCCTCTCAAAACACTAGATTTCTCTCCTCCCTCTTTCTCTATTTTCTCTCTCCTAAAAACCATAAAAAAATTCAAAGTAAACTCATTTTCTATGTAATTTGTATTTTAGATTGGTTAAATCTTTGTATTTTAGACTAAATTTATGTTATTAAATGTTGTAATTTATTTGTGGTTAAAAATGGTAGAAGATTACATGATTAAATTGGCAAATGCTTAGAAATGGCACAAAAGAGATTCCAAACCCGTGGGTATTGCACCAAATTGACCCATGGGCTTCACCAGAAATGAAGAGACGAAGCCAACGGGATAAATTTTGCTAGAAAACGGTGGTTGAAATCATAAGATTCTGAATGACAAAACAATGGAGTTTGTGTGACCCGGTTCAGTCAAACGGGTCGACCCACAACCCGTCTCAAGGTTGAGAACGACCTAAAACGGCACCGTTTTGGGAGATAAAAAATGACGCTGTTTTATTAGTAGCAATTTGATATAAAATAAAGAAGCAAAATGGCATCATATTGATCTCCCAAAACGATGCCGTTTTGGGTCGTCCCTAACCTTGAGACGGGTTATGGGCGACCCACTTTTATTGAACTAGAGTGCGTGACCCGGTATGTTGACCCACCAAAGTTGTAAGTTTTCAGCCGTCTTTCTATTGAAACAGGCTTCGTCTCTTCATTCCCAACGAAGCTCAGAGGTCAAGTTTTTGTAAAAACTACCATAAATTGAAACCCAACTCAAACTTCAATTCACACGGGTTTTGAAGTTTTTCATGAAAATTCTAACTATTTTCTCAATTTAATAATACAATATTCTAACATTTTAGATCACATAACAAAGTACAACATGAAAAAATACAAATTTAGAGTGAAAAATAAAAAAAAAAAATTAATCAAATTGTTTTCCTTTTTTTTATCCATTTCTTTTTTTTTGTTTAGATTGCTGGTTTTTCCATTTTTACTTTTCTTACTATTGTTTGAGTTGTCTTTTATGAGTTTCAATGAGTTTTTTTTTATTCAATATGAAATCAACTTATTTTATGGTGTTGGTATGGGTTTAAACAAAAAAATAAGGAGATGTGGTAGAGGATGGAGAAAGGAAAATGGAAAGAACAAATTCACCTTCATTACTGCTGATCATGTGCAATGCATATGCATTTAATGGTAGATTTTGGATGGAAATAGGCGTAGGTACTAAAGGTGCAACACTTTTGAAAGTTTAGGTACTAAAATGTGAAGAAAAAAAAAAAAAGTGTTAGTTTGTAACACCCAATATAGTTAAGGTACTGCCAAAGTTATATCCCTTAATTATATTAATGACATATGTGGTCCAAGTAGAGGTGCTTCTGAAAAAGGAAGATTGGGTTAATCCTTGTGTGTTCCTCAATTTTTTCGAAATTTTTTCAAAGTGCAACCTTGAAGTTTTATGGATCTTTATACTTTACTTGTAATAGCTTTTTTAAAATCAAATTTGTTTTATTCATACTCGGTAGGAGTATTGGATCAACAATGATAATCATCTTCTTTGTAAAATATCAAAAAATATGAAAATTGATAAATATTGGATAGGAGTAGAAAAAATAAATTCCTACTTGTTTATTGTTGTTTTGCTTAATCCAAGACACAAGATACGCATGATAAAGTTTTCTGTGAATGTATTGTGTGGTAGTAACAAGATAAAAACTAGTCAATTGTTGATAGGTTTTTGAATTTTTTAAATTGCATGTATGAGGAATATAATAGTACTTGTTAGCCATTCAAGTGGGACTCAATCTTCAAAACTAACTGATGATATGGAAGTTGAAATATCTGAATTTGATGCTTACCAATTCTACCGTGCTCAATATAAAAGAGTTTTGAAGGAGAATGATAGTTTGGATATCAAAACAAAAGTTGATAGGTATTTGATGGAGGTATATGAGGATGTGAACCATCCTAAGTAAAATATAAAGATTTAAGATTTATTTCAGATTGCCCGTTATGTTTTGGATATACATATATCAACTGTAGCATCTGAATCTGCATTTAGCATCGGATGTCATATCATTGATCAATTTAGAAGTTTATTATCTTTAAAAACAGTGTAAGCACTTATTTGCACTCAGAATTGGATACGATCCTCACCAATTATTGATCTTAATGAAGCTACATAACAAGTTGAAGAATGTGTCATAGGTAATTGTAATATTTTTTTGCTAATTTTTATTGTTTATAATGAAAATTGTTTTAATTGTTAGAATTAGTAATATGTTTGTTCTATGTTCATGTTGTAGATATCTTAAAAGATGTTGAAGAGATTGTCGTTGAATGATTCAAAAAGCAAAGCAAAGTGTACTGCTCAAGTTTATGTAATGAATTTCTATTTTTTGTCCATACTTTTTCATTATTTATTTTGTGGTGAATTTATTAGCTTAAAATTGGAAGTTGAATGGTGAATTATTGTTTTAGCTTAGTGTATTTTTGTTGTTGTATTGGTTTAATATTAATGGTATGTAGACTTTGTTGTATTACCTTGAATTTGGAAGTAGATTACTGAATTATTGTATTAGTTTAGTATTTTTTTGTTTCATTTTAATATTTTTTTTTGGTTCTATTATCTTAAAATTAGTGTGGATAATACCATTTAGGTATTTACTGGATTATAAGCTTAACTTATTTTTCTTTTATAAATATATTGTATCTAGTTTTATGTTTTAAGTTTTGAAAAAATATATTTTTTTTAAAAAGAAAAATTTAAGTCCAACAAATTTTTGGCACAAAAAATAGTTTAAATGTCAAATATTCAAAATAAAAAAGTTCAAAAATTATATTTCAACAACCCAAAAAATTAAATGAAAGTGATCAACCAAACTGATATAATCTGATTACCAATTAGACTGGATTAAATTTGATATATAAATCGGATCAGTTTGAATTGAAAAAATAGATCGGTTTCGAAGTGATAATATTTTTTTCATAATTAATACTCTTATATGGGTATATTCAATTAAAACTTTTATAAACTTTTACAGATTTAAGAAGTTTAGTTGTAATTAATTAAGACTTTTAAAAAAAAAATTTAAAGTTATATGATATTCAATTTATAAAAGTTTTGAAATATTCAATTATAATTTTTTAAATGTACATAAAGTCTAAAAATATTCAATACAAACTTTACTTTTTATAAATAATGATAAATTTTTAAAAACTTTTATATTAAAAGTTTCTCATTTTGATTAACAACTTTCAAAAACTTTTCTCTTCTAGTCAAAAATCTAAAAAAAAATATCATAATTTTCTTCTCCAAAGTGAATTACTTTTGTAATATTTTTTTAATCTGTATATATTTTTATAGTATGTTTCTATCTAAATAGATTTTTTTTTATTGTTACTACAATTTTTCCCTCATTGTTGAGAAAGTTGAAAAAAAAAAGCTAGAATATTTGAAAATTTAGATGTTTTTAAGTCTTTTTTAATTCTACTTTTTCTTTGAATGGATACTTTTTATTTTTTTTTTCATAAAATGATATTATCTTCTATGTTTTCTTCATGAAAATTTGGAAAAACAAAAAACTATCTATACAAGTGTTATTTAATAATAGCCAAATTTGGATAAGTGGACCGTTATCCCTTTTTTTTTCCCCTTTAATTTGTGTATAAATGGTTAAAACTTATTATATTTCACAAACTATAATATTAAAAGTTATGCTTTAATTGTTTATCACATTTCATGTCCAATCTAATAATTTAATGAAAAATTCAAACCAAATACAAGACAACCAAAAGAGATTTTGTAAGTAATTTAATTGTTTATCATATATTTTTTTCTTTTTGCAATGAATATCATTCTGATGAATTCTAACCAAATCAGATAATAAAGATTGTTTTTCAAAAGTACTGGTTAATCAAAACACCGATTTTAAACTAATTTTGAAACTCAATGCAAAAAACAGAGCATACTAATGAATAAATAGTTAATACAGCTACTCACATGTAAAATAATATTCTAAATTATTAAAAACAGTGGACATTAAATATTTTATTTTTTTCATTAAATATTTTTCAATATTTCATGAACATCATATATTTTTTTTTAATTGAAAATTTTTACTTTCGTATTTTAATAATTTATTTTTTAATATATTAATCACTGTTATATCAAAGTTATTTTTTTTCTTCATATTCATCAAATGTATAACCAAAGAAAAGTAATAAAGCAACATTTAGAACATCTAAATAATAAATAGACAGTTTGCAATGAGAAATATAAAAATATGTACTATTTAAAAATTTAAATAATAAATTTTTTTTTTTATAAAAGTCTCCAAAATAATTAATACTTTTATAAAATCTACTGAAATTTAATAAAATCCACAAAAATCTGTAACTAAAAAAGTTATACACCCCCTTAGTTAGAAGCAAATCAATAATACCAAATAAATCGAGAAATATATTAGAGACTCTTGTTAGACAAGTAGACACAGCTCAAGATCTAATTTCTCAAATGCTACACATTTCCAAAAATAGTATTTTCTTCTCTGTATTAACTTTTTAACTTTCTATCAAACCAGTCATGTCCAAACACAGCATAATCAACAAAACCTTAGAACCTAAGTGCAAAAAACATACCAAAAACAAAAAAAAACAAACAAACCAGAGCCTAAGAACCAAGTGCAAATCAATTGTTCATATTAGCTCATTTATTTTTCCAATCAAACACACAACCCAACTGAGAATACTGCTTTGACCTTCAGAATTTGTTTTCCAAGAGAAACAAAATTCACATGAAGAAACAAGCTAATTTTCCATCTTAAGCTACTTCTTCTATCTTTCCTCTTCCCAATCCATAAGAGATTTCTCAAATTCCATAAAAGAAATTCATATTACAATATGATAATTAAAAAATTACCTATTAAACAGAAAACACAGAATATTTACCTAAATTAACTAAAGCCATCAAAATCCCCAATTCTCTTCAAATTACATTGAAAACAAACCAAAATTCCGAAACCCAATCAAGAAATTAGAAGAAGCAGTACCGATATCTGGCGGTGAAAATTTGATGGATGGTTCAGGGACGTTGGGGTTTGATGTCCATGACGCTCTTGATCTTTGGGGCGTAGAGTTGGTAAACGACGGCCTGCCTCTGAGCAATCTCCAGCTGGGCCTTGCCGTCGGAATACGCTGCGGAAACGGAAGGAGCGTCGGAGAGATTCTGGTTATGCCGGAAGGCGTCGACGCTCCGGCGCTTCGTGTACTCTCTGATGTTGTAGTCGCTGAAACGACGTGCCGTTCGCAGCAGAGAACGGAAGAGCGTGAGGACCTCCGCTCGCGTTGGTGCTGTTGCTCCAGCTGACGCCATGGAAGAAGGAAGGAGATGAAGACAAATCTCGGCCTTCTTTGGGGGGGTTTTAAGCTATGAGGGATTCGATTGCTTCTAGAAGTTCCTCAATTTGGGAATTTTCCTGATATTTTAACATATTTAAAAATAAATAAAAAACATATTTATTTTCTTTTAATGTTTTTTTTCTTTCCATTAAATTGGGAAGAGAATATGGATAATAAATTTCCTTAAAAAAATGCTATTTTTCACTTTTAGACTTTTAAAAGTTATCGCTTCGATAGTTCGATTGCCATCAAGAAGTTTTTCGCTTTGGGACTTTTCCTTATCTATATTTTCTTTTTAAAAAGAAAAAAAAAGAAGATATTATTTGTCACATGCTAACTATCATTAATATATATTGATATATTATTACAATTTAAACGGCAGTACAAAACAATTACTTTTTCAAATTTTAATTAAAATAAATAAATTCATAATTAAATTAAAAAATGTCATCATAATTATTATTAATGTCAAATAATAAAATTTAATATTCTATTTATCAATTTTATTAAAAAAGAAAGAGACAAATTAATCAGAAAAATTATTTGAAAGGCAAAAGAAACTATACGACATCGCAAGTACCCAATAGCAACCTCAAACGACCCTAACAAACATATTAAATAACAGCACGTCAGAAACACATGTTCACTATGTCTTTCAAGATATCATATTAAATCACCACTTTTTTTAAAAGCTTAAGCTGATAAAAAAATGAGTCATCATCTCTTTTATATTTGATCTTTAATATAAATAATTAAAACTCTTATGACTCATTTGTATGCAAAGGTCAGATTAGATTTATTTTGTTCAATGTTTCTTTTTTAATATTGAATATGAGATTATAATAGTAAATCAATAAACTTTGTTTATGTTAAAATATAACTGATTAGTCTCACATATAGAGTTGGGTTTGTTGGCATTGTGGCATTTTTAGTGAATATATTAGTTGATGTTGTGAAGCTTGAAGATAGTTGTTGTTGATGAAGAAAAATGCAGCAAAGCATGTTAAAGATGAGAGCTGCAAAATATGGTTGTTGTAATTTGTGTTTATTGTATTTTGACCAAAATGGTGTAAGGTTTCCATTGTTAAGGTAACCAGAATTTTGTGTTAGTTTAGTTTAATGTTGGTTAGTGTGGTTGTGATAGAACCACTAGAAATATGAGATATTTTGTATTAAGGTATGACTGATTTGAGGTGGCATTATGCAAGCCACATGGTGTAAGAGTGGCTGGACAGTGGTTAGGTAGATGCAACATGCTTCCTACTGTTCATAGAATATTGCTTTGTGTATTTATATTTGCTTTGTTAGCTTGTAATTGTGAAGAACCGGTTGTATGAATATACTGGAAAAATTTCCAGACTTTTGAGTGTTCTTCCTTTCTTCTTTCTTCCTTCCTCATTTGTTTAACTCTTGGTCAAATTCTAACAGGGTTATCATTGGACAAATCTTAAAAAAAAATTCTATCATTTTCTAGCTTTGCTCTCTTTTCTTCATCCAAATGATGGTTTGCATTTCCATGATATTTTGTAGCGTAATTCTTCAAATCCATTGTCCCAGTTTTTGATATTTGTTATTATGTATATATATATATCCCCATGAGCAAAATTCCAACATAAAGAGGAATGTAAAATGTAAAGATGAATAGATAAATGCTAGCCAGGGGAAAACTACTTAGTGAAACTCCAAACTTTCAATCTTTGGAAGATCTCTCTGAACTGAGAGCATACACAAATGATACTCTTTGCAACTGGATACTGGATTCATTTTGATGAACTCTCATTTTATATTATTCGGTTTGTTGAAAATTGTGATATAAATATTGAAAAAGTTACAGTTTTATTTTTTAATTTTTCCTTTTCTCACACATTGATATTTAAAATATCCAATTCTATCATATCATAACCGGTCATAATGCACCATATCTAGACCTATCTAGTCCTACAAAGCAAACAGAGCCTAATTACAAAACCTATAATTACAACCCCTTAAATATCATTGTGATGAGAGAATGAAAATGTGCCTGATGAAAGTTCAAAAAAGTTTATTTTTATCATTTCGTAATTTTCCCTTTTCTTCTTTTTTAATGTAAAAATTTCTATTATTTTGTCCTATAATCTTGTTATTAAACAATGATGCGTTGATATCTTCTCCAGATACTTCACAAGTTCACTTCCACTTGGTAAGAACACTAGCAGGCATACCAATATCATTGAAACTTTTATTTTTTGGTAATAAACCAGTACCGATCACACCTACAGTGGCATCTTTTCCATAGTTAGACATGGGCCATAAGCCATTCAGACGATTGAGCTTCAGGAACTCTGGTGTGTAGGCGGTATGATATGTGAATTTCACGGTGTTTGAGCTGTGACAAATCCTCCAAACTTCCTCAGATGTTCACTAAAACCATGAATGACATTGTTGTAAGTGTGTATAGATAATGATGGTGGCGGGAGATCATCATGATCTTCTTTCTAATGAAGAAGATGCACAGCTGAGGGAAGTATTAATGGAGGAATACCAACTCTGATGGCTAGAAAAAGTTAGACATAAGAGATTTGTTCACATGATCTATTTGAATGATGCTTTAGGAGTGTTGGATTCTGGAATTTTCAGATACAAATACAAAAAGTTGCAATAGTGAATCACATGCAATCTGTCAAACCTGTCAGCAGTCCTTAAACATTTAATGTCACTGATTTTTACATCAAAATATCCCAAATTTCTTGCCTAAAATATATAAGGATATGACGAGACATTTGGTTACATCCTAACCATATAACAAAAATATAACAAAATAGAAACACTAGTTTGCTGTCTGGTTTAGCCTCCAGACAGAAGCTTCAGCCTTGCCTCTTTGCATTTTCTTCCACTTTCTAATAAGAAGAAAGAGCTGTGAAAAACCATATTACATGATTAGAAGAAACGCAATTAAGAAATGGAATCATTGTTTTGACTTGGGATGAATACCAGTTATAAGGAAGAATTTTAGCTTGGGATGAACTAGAATTGGAATCTGTGAGAGTTTAAAGTAAAGGACAAAAGAAGATAAAAAACAGGGATGTTTTAAAGGCCAACATTGTTACAAGAAGTTTTAATTAGTTAACACATGTAGCTTTCCACAGAAAACAAAATAAGTTCTCTCTCAAATGAACATTGAACCATTTATTTAATTTAATCTTTATTAAATATAGTAGTATAAAACAAAAGCATGAATATAGTTTGTATGTATATATTGATGTGACATCGTGAAGTGTACTACTCTGTTTTCTTCATACATTTTTCTTTGTGAGACTGTAAATTATGTAACAGGATTGTTATTGATTATGATACTAAACATTAGTGCTTGAAAAATATAACAAATGCATATATAAAATAATTGGTCTAAACTATAGTAGTATAGTATATTCTAACATCTTTAAAGTAAATATAAACACTTCAAGCCACTTTTAAACTATTTTTTATGGTTTAATGGCTACACTTACCTTTAGAGGGTAAACTAAGGAGACAATTTGTAATACAAAAGATTGTCTTTGCTTTAGCAGGAAGCCAGGAATATATTACATACGGAGATATTGTAATAAAATTGACTTGCACTAGCTAGCTCTTAAGAACCTTCTAACAATAGGCAAGAAATTATTTGGCTATTCTCTTATATTTGTTCTTCGCTTTTGATGATGGCCCTTAGTTGTTTATTTATTTTAGTTTTGTATAGACATGAAGAATTAATGAAAGATCTGGTCAAATCGAACCCCAAACAACAATATTTGAGGAATGTGGAAACTCCTGTTCAACTCCCCAATAGAAATCTTCAATCTGAACAATTTTATCAATGCTTTGTTTCACAGTGCAACAAGTATTCTCTTTCTTCATAACAGAAACCAGTTTTGGTGAATACAATGTAAAGCTAAAGAATAATTCAATTGCAAAAAATACAACTAGTGAAACAGAGATTGATTGAAACTTTTTAATTGTAATCTGAGTGTGTTTGGCTGGTCTGAAATTGATCTTAGCATCTTGATTTTCTGGTGCAGTGTAAAGCACCAGCTGATTTTGTCAACAGCCTTAAAGATTTGGCATCTACAACTCGGAATTTTTTATGCCGGTTATAATTGGGTTTGGCTCCCTGAAAACCTGTTTGGATAAAGGAAGCTCCATTTTCAAAAACATCCCTCACAGAGTAAAACATCCATGAGTTCTTATCCCCAACACTGTCCTTCCTCCAAGTCACCTGTGCCAATATTGATCATAAGTATAGTTTAGTTATTATAGTATAAACTATAATCAGTGCGTTATGATTAAATTAGGGAGTTAATTACCTCTTTGTTTCCTGATCTGTTTGCAATGAAGAGATTGGCTTCGCTCTTAACACTAGGTTTCATGCTTCCTCCAATAGCATACTGTGTCCATCCTTGGTACAAGTTGTTCACAACATGTGCATATCCATAGCGAACTCTGCAGAGTTTTTTTCAAGTGTGACAGTTTGTGTTATACTTTGCATAATGTCATACTTTGTTACATAACATATATAACAGATTAATTACCTTGGCATTCTTTGGTTGCAGTTAGGTCCAAAATGGTTATACATGACTGTGACCTTCATATTCTTGTCGCGCAAGTAACCATCGTCGTGACCAAGCAGCATGACCTTGTCTTGGTCTCTGAACCAGTTGTTTGAGACCGTGATGTCTGTAGAGCCACGTGTGACGTCGAGGAGACCATCTTGGCATTGGTAGAGCGTGTTGTGGTCGATCCAGACCTTTGATGCAGTGACCAATCTGATTGCGTCCCCATCTACTTGACCTAGAGGAATTACCTTTCCATCTGGTCCCATAACTGAGCTTGGCCCTTGAGGTTTGCAGTGGTGGATTTGAAGTCCATGGATGATGATGTTGCTTGCCTGATGATTAATAATTTAATATAGAGAATTATACGCTTGAGCAAATAAACTTTGGTAAATTAATCAACCAAATATCATGAAAACTATATACAAATTAAGAAAAGATTAAACAGCTAGTTAGGTAGGAGAGCTAAATACATATGCATATGTATATGTATAAATTACCTTGAAGATCAGCAAGCATGCATTATTAGCAATGTGAATGTTAACACCTCTTCCATCAATGGCAGTGAAGCTACTAACAAGAAGAGGTTTCTCAAGCTTGATGTTCATGTCCCTTTTGAATGTGATCCAAACTTTCCCTTTAATTAAAGTTGCTCCATATCTCAAAGTCCCTGGTTTTGGATAAAGTGCATTATCACTAGGATCTGTGACTTTATAGTAAGTGAGGCCTCTTCCAATGTTGTTGGTCATCTTCCCTGCAAAACCAACCGAGCACGTGGCAAGTTGCTGGCGGTTCCTTCTCCAATCGGGGTTCAATCTCCAACAGCGGTCAATGACATTGCTTCTCAAGGAATTAGATTTTGTTTTCTGTGCTAAACTGGGTTTTGGAGCAAAGAGAAGAACAATGAGAAGGATCACAGCAAGCTTCCCTGCAATGCCGATATTGTTGCATTGTAAAGTAGTCATTTCGAAGATCGATGTTGGTTTTTGAAACTTTCAAAAGTTTGGAATCACAAAGAACAAGGAGATGAAGGTTAATTATGATATAGTTTCAGATTATGAAATTTAGAGTAGCAGGGAGAGATATATATATAAATGCTGGAGTAATTAGTAGTAATTGTGAGTTTGTTTTATTGGTTTCAATGTAGCAGTGGTTGAAGGAGTGTTAATCATTACCAAAGTGCTAGAAATAGAGAAACTGATGGTTTTTGCTGTTTTGATTTCCTACCATATAAGTTTAACTCATTAGCTATCTTTGAGTAGCAGCCAAAATATGAGATAGACAGAGATATTAAGTATAGGAATGGTAGTTAAAAGGACATCCTAAATTTGGCTTTTGGTGCTTTCCCTTCCATATTTTCATATTCCCCTGACATATGCTTGATAAATTTATAGAGTTATTAATATATAACTAATTAATTTCCCATACGAAATGCATAAAAATTAATATATAAACCAAAGTATATACATATATATATGGCCGTTACATGTATATAATATTGCATATATGCTGGAGAACCATGTAAAACAGAATCAAAAGCAAGGATGAGTTTCTTATTTGGCCACAAAAGACTGTTGCTATTTTCACCTATCAATTAGCACCACTTTCTTGACGAATGAAGTTGGACTGATGGTGTGCTCCTCACAGCCACATTTTTAAGGTACTTGTGAGGTCATTCCTCATACATATATTTAAATATTGGATTAGTACTTTCTATAAAAAAAAAATTAATAGTGAGTACTACAATTAATTGNAAGTTAGAAGTTCGAATTTCTATGTTTAAAAAAGAAACCATTTCTCTCAATTTGTAATAAAAAAAATGGGGCACAGATTTTATAATACTTATTTCACATTCTACTATAAAAACCAAACACAAATTGAAATTCATAATATATAATGAAATTGGATTAATAAGAATTTGTGAATACAAATTTTATCGCATTAATGTGTTTGGGAAAATTTAAATTGGATTTTGCCAAAAGTTTTGTACTCCAAAATATTTTTATTAGTCTTTTATTAAAAAAGGTGCGTAAAAATTTTCGATCAGCGGCCATACAGAAGCCTTAACCATCATTCTCAAATTGTCAACTTGAGCTAGCGATGGCAACTGTGCGGAACAGGGTCAAGCGGCCTCTTCCGATCCGGCTCCATCCTTAACAAGACTTTCTGTTTATGGGGAGTCAGAGGTAGGAATCTCCATTTCCTGCCCCATTTTTCAATTTAATTATTTTTTATTTTAATTTTTTGAAAATAATAAATTTAAAACATTAATATTGTCAAATCTCTTTTTTTCAAACAAAAGTAAAATATAAATAATAAAAAATAAAAGTAATAATTTATATATACAGTTATTCTCTCATTTGATCCGTGATTGTGCGAGATTTGTCATTAATAGCTACTATAAATGATCAAGGTGTTGCTAATAATAGCTATTAGTGATACTTCTTGCACAAATTTCATCTAGAATCTTGGATATATAAACATAANAAAAAAAAAAATCTAGAATGCATTAAAGTAGATTTAACTCTAGGTATTTGTATGGGTCGGATAGGAGATCGACAGGCCGACTCAACCTGTTTGGGGGCCTGAGGCAAATTGAGAATGGCTTGAAAGATTTTATTTTAAAAATTAAATATTCAATTTATGTATAATTCTTTCTTTTGATATGAAAAATTACTAGTTAAAAATATTAGAATATTATTTTTTTCTTTTTTGATAGATATAAATCTATTTATCACATGCGGAAAGAACAAATTAATGTAGAAATGCCTACTGTATATTGAATGTGAAAAAACAATGTCATCTTAATTAGCTTGGTTATTTACCAAAAGAAAAAATTAATTAATAATTGGAGATATATAGATATAAATAGATAAATTAATAAGTCTCTAAACAAAATCATCTACGTTTTAAAAAAACATGAAAGTATCATAAAATAAAATAAAAAATACATGTATTAAGAAATTTTTTAGGGGCCTTGTGCACCCTAGGTGATTGCCTCACTCGCCTTACTTTTAAGCATGACAATATATCACATTATATCGTATTCTTATCATGCTATGTTATGTTTGTTTCAAATTTTTTTACCAAAATCTAATTCGTTAAGACTTCAAGTTGAACTGTGTTCATATCGTATTGTATTGTATTTTTTTCATGTTTATTAGGTCTAAAAATATTTATTTTATTTTTTTACTTAAAATTAATACATGTTAAAATGATAAACTAAACAAGTTAAAAAAAATCAATAAATAAATAAATAACATCTACAAACTAAAATTCTTCATGATTAATAATTGAAAATTCAAAATATTACAGCTATAGTAAATATTCATAGTAGCTGAAAAAATGAACATGTATTACAGTAAGTTGTCAATTTAAAATTATTCAAAATATTACAAACTACATCAAAATTATACATCCAATATAAATAACAAAAAAAATAAAATCTAAACCAAGACATCAATCTATAAGTATATATAAAACTTACACTTTTTCTAATAAATGAGATATAAATCTAATAACGTTCCCTAACAAAAAAAAAATTAAACAATATGTAAAAAGTTAGCTATAAAAAACAATTAAATTAATAATATTTTTATTGTTAACTGATTCTAATCCATTTTTTTATATATATCGCAGATCTAAATTAACAAATTATTGTGTCATATAGTATTTTATCATGTCTATTTACTTTCAAGCTCACAGTGGACCGGCAACACAGTTTATGTCTCCATTCTTGGATATATAAGTATATTTTCCCCATTCTTCCTCCTTTTCTCTGTTTAAATAGGCAGCAGGGATCCTATATATGGAGGGCGGAATGCTAGGTTAATGCAAGTCTTTGGGCTGTCCCTTAAATTTTTCTTTTCTTTTTGTTACATTGTTATTTTTGGAAATATTGCAAAACATATATAAAAATTAGTATTTTATAAAACTTAATAAATTGTAAAATGATAAATTAGTACTGAAAATGAGTTAATGAAGGCGTGCATCCTTTTTATTTTTGCTAAAAATGAAGGCGTGCATCTTGCTGTTTGTAAAACAATTTGGAAAATGCGATCTCCAAATATTGAAACATTTTATATTCGATAGATCAATGTGCAATGTAACTAAAATATAAATGCTAATGTGCAATTAGCCGTAAAATGAAAGAGTTCAAAAAGTATTCCTGTATTTCTTTCAGATAATAAATGCATGTCCACGTTTTGTCACGTAGGCTGTTTACTTAGCTAGTCATAAGTCAAAAATAAAATAAAAACAGCTAAAATATAAATTTTAGAGTAACGATTAGAGTAAATTTCAATACCATACAATATGTTAACAAATCTATATTTATTTTTGAAATTTTAGAACAAATTTAAATAAATAAATTTTGACACGAGCACAATACAAAACTGATTTAATCCAATCAAACTTATTTAGATATGTTATTTTAGTATTATTAAATTAGATCAATTGGATCGGTTCAGTTTGATTGCTAAAGTCAAAAATCGATATAAAAAATCCAAACTAAATTGATTATTTTTTAATTTTTAGAACAATATTTTTTTTATATGACTTGTTTTATTGGTAGATTAGTCATCTTTTACTGTGAATCTATATTTTTTTTTAGATTAAATTTAAAGCATTATTTTTATTCTCTAACTTTATCTTTTTTAATTTTTTTTAAGTAAAGATAATTCTTTTTTAATAATTTATGTATTAAATTTTAAAAAAATATAATTTTTTAAATAAAATTTACGTCTAATAAATTTTTAATAGTACAAAAAATTTAAATGNAATCATTTTTTTTTAAACCGACAAACATTTATGTATATAACATAACACGTTCTAACCTCATCCCCAAAACAACAAGCACAGCATTCTAAAAGCTCGTCATCATTATATTACCATCATCGCGATCTTCTTCTTCTTCTCGCCAAGGTTCGGAATCCCTAGTTGCACCAGATTCAACAACATAGTCAGAATTTTGAGGGTCTGTCTTGAAGGAGAGCTGAGCAGAGCAACTGGAGCACTTGAAGTAGAATCTAAGTATTCCAATACCCAAATACGTCTCTCCCAAAACTTCCTCCTTTCGGGATCTGAATTTGGAGCCCTTCGAAATACCAATTTCCACAGGTTTTGCAGCGAATGCTCATCGGAAGCATCACTCGGACCTTCGTAGGTTTCGACGGATCCAAATCTGCCTTCTTTTCTGCCATGATCGATGATCTTTTTTCTTGCAGAGGAAATTGATTTCCTTAATTTTCTCTCTCCGTTTCCAAATCTATGTTCTCAAAGCAAAATCAAATTTACTTGTAGCTCAAGTTGAGAAATTGGGAATCTGAGAATCAGATATTTTTAGGTGTGGGTCTCTATTTAAAGCGCGATTAGACCCACTGCGATAATAACTAGGAGAAGCGCGTTGATTGGCTCGCTCGCTATAACCTGGAGGCGCTAGCAAGTCTCCGTTTTTTCTTTTTTCTTTGTTGATTAATTTCTAAATATTATGTGATTCTAAATTATTTGGAAAAATTCTTACTTTTGCATAAATAGTGCTTGCGAATTAAGTTTTATCAAGTTATATATATATATATATATATATATATAA